>VZTZ01009364.1:97809-176003 GCA_013400955.1 Drymodes brunneopygia
AGGAGCACTACTTTAAACCAGATATGTAAAATAAGTTCCTCAAGCCTAAGGACTTGGAAAAACTGATTAACAGTTTCATGACCAAAAAATAAAAAAAGGCACAATGTTCAGACCAAAGCAAGAGGAAAAATTGCCATTTTGGTAATTATTACATGATCATTTAAAAACAGTTAAAAATCTAGAAAGAAATGGAACTAACAAGAGCATTTTTAAGTCCACATTTCAGTCACAATCATCTACAATTCTGTTGAAAATGAATAATCAGCTTATCATCATCAGAGTAATTTTTCCTTACAGGCTCTGTTACTGCTAGACCTTAGCTGCCTTACTCATCTCCTCTCTTTACAGCTTAGTACACATGCTGAATCATAAGGATGACTGTGGAGGGTATTGCAATGCTGGAAGAGAGGTCAATATTTCACCTCAGGGACTCTGGAAATAAAAATAAATTAAGTCAACAAAAAGTAGCTCTATTCATTCTTCTTAGCTCAATGTCCCACAATACTCTCAGTCAATTACTGATGTTGTAGAAGTGGCACAATCAGCAATACAGTTTGCCTGCTATTCTTTGAAGATATCTCCACTACACAATTAAATCCAAACTTTACATTCTGTGTATCACTTTATTTGCAATTTATGCTACCAGTTTGAAACCTATTTCTCCTTGAAGGAACCAAGTTCATTTACATCTTGACAACAGGACAAAAATCATCACCAGGAAAGTCTGCATATAAAGTAGTCTAATAATTTTCAAAGGAAAAAGTCTGAATACAAACATAGTAGAATATTTTCTCCAAGAACATTGATAGCTTTTACTTCCCTATTTATTTTAGTAAATCTTATTCTCTTTCTTAAAATCATCTCATTTTTATCCCTAATTTCATGTAATACAAAATTTGCATGCTACTCAGCACTTTCTCTACTTATCATGCTTTGTTCTGCACCATGGAGTGCTACCTGAGAAAACAAACTGGATTCCTTTTTTGATTTAAGCAAACTCAAAGATGCACTCCAGGAATTCACCTAGTGTATTCTGACACAAATGGTATTCAGTCCACAGGACTTGACTACAGCTAGTCTGACAAAAAAAAACAGACCAACAAAACACCCCAAACCAAACTGAACTGAACCGAACCGAACCGAACCGAACCAAACCAAACCAAACCAAACCAACCAATGCCCCCATCCCCATTCCAGAAAGGGGTTAATGTGGATGTCAGATGCTGAGAACTACTTCATACTCCAGGTCCATCACTATTTGTTCACACTACTTGCTAATACAGGCATAATAAAACACAAAATTGCAGCTTACGAACATTGAAAAAGGGTCAAGGGAGGAAAAGCAAGTGAATGCGCAGGCCAGGCATACTGGCCTTTTCAGACTCCAGATTAATGATAAAAATGAAACACAAAAACCTTCTTTGTTAATTAGCAAACGAATTCTTATGCAAACTCATCTGTGTATCCAAAATAACAAAGTAATTTTGCATAAAGTTTCCTTAGAAAGTTACCTAAGGAAACCAGCTTTTTATACAAAGCACACAGGTTTTTTTCCAATTTTTAAGAAAATCCAACATTTCATCCAACAAGTAACCAAAGTGCAATTTGATTCAACACTCAGTACCTAACTTGAAACTGTGAAGTGTTAAGTATCATGGAAAACTTACTTACAGTACCTCTACAACACTTTTGGTACCTACAGACCTTATTGCATGCAGAGTTTTGGTACCTATAAACCTTGTTGCATGCACAGTGATACTCTTCAGAGGGAATACTCTTTGAACTCTGCTTTTATCACACTGGAAGTTTCCTCTATGGGTTGCTGCTACTGAAACAGGTGATCAATAAGCATACAAAACATTTTTCCTCTCTTTTGTCCTAGGGTTTTGACATTAAATATTTAAATTAATTCCAGAAATTGGCTTGAAAGTCTCAGCTGTGTGAATATAAAGCTTAGCCCATGATAGATGAGTCAAACAGCAATTAATGGAACAAGCTTGCATGCAAATTTGCTGCCATTTTCAAAGGGATAAGGAGTTTCTAGGTACTGAAGAGAGGATGAATGTTCAACTAGAAATTCATTAAAGTTTACAATTAAAGATATCAAGCTTGATCATGCCCTCAAATACTATGCAGACATGTATTTTCTGAATTCTGCACAACACACTGTTTGCAGAGGAACAACAGGTGATTTAACAATGCAAACAATGATGTGTCTCCAGGCATCACTGAGTCAAAACCTTATGGCAGCAAAAAGAAGAAATGCAGTATCAATTAAAATTTTGCTTCTAAAGCTCTAAAGAAAAACCATAATCCCTCTCTTCAAGGAAACACTTCATTAACATTTACATATTTACTCACACTTAGCATTCAGGGACTAAATACAAAAGTTCAGTATAACAGTTCCTCAGGGTAATTTCCTTTGGATCCTCCTCTCTCTCCACTAATGACCTACCATCTGACCTGCGCTTCAAGCTGCAAGAAGTATTAACTCAAAAAATACAAGATCTCATGCAAGCAAAGCCTCACTAAAGTCTAAACTAAGGAATAAGTTGCAAAATGCTTGCTTTCACTAGTGAATTTCCAACTCCAGTGACACCAAAGTTTCATGTTCTGTTAACAGATACCTGCCTACAGAGAAATCATAACCTCTGCTACGTCAGTGTGAGAGACAAACGGACAGTTACAAACACGGATTTGTAGTGTCCTTAAACCTTCTCCTACTATCCTGTTTGAATATTTCACCACCCCTCAGATTTCTTAAAGCTTTGAAAACTATGAATTATAGTTTTCATACCTGAAAACTACCCTGTTCAAATTAAACAGAGCACCATGACAAAAGATTAAACAGGTGTTATTTTCTGGGGGGACATTCTACACAAATCAGAAAACCCACATAAGAAACCAAGAGGATTCTGTTTGGCCAGTTTCCTCTCTGTTGAAGTCTCCAGTGGACTAAAGTTCCTATTCAGAGGCAAAAAATACTTCATGATCTTCTAAATGAAGCCAAACATTTAACTGAATTTTCTCCTGGAAAATATTCACGCTAAAGCCAGCACAAATACACCCAAGGTAGAGTCAGAGCACACCTAATCATCTTGGAAAGTAAAGAATTATTATATGTTTTCAAACTGGGTTTGTTTTTAGGAAAACTAAGTATCCAAGTAGTGGAGAACCTGCCCATTTCTGAGATGCAGAAGATTCTTGATGCTCTTCAGCATCATTCACAATAGTTTTACTCCACGTGTCCCAAATACAGCAAACACCGTCTCAGTTTGGTGCTTGGTGAGATTCACTTGGTTTATTCTGAGAAGGAGCAAAGAAAACATGGATTTAACCATGTTCAGTATAACATGGACTTCCTAAAACATGGATTTAGTTGAACTTTCAAAGGATTATCTTTACTTAGGTACAGAGGAGATGAAATGTGACATTTTAAAGCACTGTTGCAGTGCAACACAATTAAACAGACTAAAACGAATATTGCTAATCACAACCACTGCTCATATAACTTGGCTTTTTGTGATCTCCCTTCAAGATTCTTTTTACTCAGCATTACCTCCAAAGAAGAGACACCTGTGAGCTTTACCTGAGGCCACTGATGTGAATTCCAATAAAACTGACAACCATTTCCTCAACCCCTCTTTCTTTACTCCCTGCAGTCACTGTGCAATTTCTTATGTTAAATCTCAAATTATTTTTCTTTTTTAATCTGCTCTATATCTTACTCCATATCCCTATTGCTTTCTCGCAGGACTTGGACTAAATTCACAGGGCAAAAAGGGGTATCTTGCAGGTGTCCTCTCTCTGTTAAACCATCCTTCTGGCAAGGAATTTCCCCATGCCCATTCATCAGCTACCTCTCAGAGAAAAGGATGCAAATGATAACAATAGCAACTTGCTGTTGCCTTCCCAAAGGAAACCAGCCATTAGTGAACAAGCATGGTTCTTGGATCCTCAAAGTACAATAAACATTCCCTTTACTTTCACTTTCCTCCTGAAATAAATTCATGATTAAAACCATCAGTACGCAACAGCAGCTGCTTGGTTCATAAATAACTGTGAATACTGAATCCTAGCTCTTTTTTTCCTGTTCCAAAACATCCAGTGGCAAAGGGAAAAGTAGGGTGAGCACCTTGGGAGAGCAGGTAGGAGGATACCACCAGATATGCTTTTGCCAGCCAAGAACTTGTTCAGGATCCTTAATCAAGAAGTATCAAAGGGTACCCAAACACAGTATGAAACCAAATTCCTAATTAAAAGTACAAAAAACAACATCCCAAACTGTGGTTTGGCTTGCAAAGGGATCACTTCTGTCCCAAGAGTCATGAGGCATTGAAACCTGTCCCCAGTTAAGGGTCCAAGATCTGTAAATATTTTTTTTCATTTACATTTCTTGTTTTTACATTTCATACAGGTCTTGGGTTTACTACTTCAGTAAGACCTGTTCCCTCCTGTGCTGAGAGTGCCTTAATGCTCTGTGAATCACAGGTAACACAGAGTTCTACGCAATACTTGGTGTAAAAGGAGGAAAACCACTTTAGCAGAACAAAAACAACAACAACAAAAAGCTAGCAAGAAGCTGACTAGTCGTAAGTACAGACATTTATCAGTTATTAGTCATTAGTCGAAACTGATAATGATAGTAAGTCAAGCATAGTGCATCTCGTCATTGTTTTCAATGACGATAAAGTGCTGCCTGCTGCCAAACAGCGCCTCAAAATGGAAAAGCATTTTTGAACTTGCTTCAGATGAGCAACTGAGTGTCTGCCAATTTTTTACATGAACAGTCATAAGCATGTTCCTGCACAGCAGGATGTGGTCAAACTATTCAAAGCTGTAAAACCAGGTTTGCTTGCCAGTTATGTTATTGCTTCAAGATCAGTATACTTGAGATGATACTTTGCCAGCCTTGAAACCACTGCTATTCCTTAACAGCAAATTATATATCATTAATATTTAAAACTCTGTATAAAACTGACTGTTACCAACTAAAAAACTCCCACATTTACAGAATTAGTTAAGACTGGAAACATATCAAACACACAATCTCCTAATCTCTTAATGAGCTTTAAAAAATCACTTCCTTCAAGCTGTACCAATTAAAAGGTCCCCTTTCTTGTCTAAACCAGAAGAAAAGTAATTGTAATGACTTACTCAAGTCTTCAGCTGCCAACCATGTAATGATATTAACATTCCTGTCCATAAGGTGTGATGTGGCTAATAGGTGGCTGAGACATTGCACTGCATTGCCTCCTGCTGGAAACCACTTCTTTAGAGTATTTTATGAGGATCACACAATGACTATGCCATATGGAACCTCTACGAAATGTCTGTCAGTAAGCGGATTACTCAAGCAAGAAAGATTTCTGAAGAAAGATAAAACTGTATTACGATCAACTGGACAATGAGTTTTTTCCTTGAATGGGTTAAGACAAAACTGAACGTTACAGACAAGAAAATGGTGTTTTATTTCTTTCAGAGGATCAGTCATAAAACACACTGAAGATCCTGAGTATCACACAATATCTGTTCACTAACAAACATATCTTAGCAAATACAACCAAACTGTTGAGTTTGTTTTTTTAAGGGGGTTGATACAGGAGAAGATGGATGTCAATGTTTAGCCATGCTTTAGTTGTTTGTTTATTATTCACTTGAAAATACATACTAAAAGTAGTATCAAATATTTGAGTTTATACCATTTCATTTGTTTTCACACATACAAAAAGTAGTTTACATATTTGCTCAGCAATCTAGTGAAAGATCTAAGATTACATACACTTGCACAGCTCAATACAGTGATAGAAGTGCCTCAATCTGCTTCCTAGTAAGAAGCAATGTTCATGCTGGAAATCTCAAAAAATATGCAGAGGTTCTTGGATGTTGCAGCTGGAAGAAACATTTTCATGGCCTTTCCAAGACAGTGCTCTTCATTTTTTGAAGAATAAAAAAATTATTCAAGTAAAATTCAAACAGAAGAATCACAACTGGCTAATCACTGAGTATGCTGCAACTGCAGTCCAGTTAAATGCAGCTCAGTAGTATAGCTACCAGAAAAAGCATTACAAAGCTGAATTTAAGACTAGTTGGAAGTAATCTGTATTTACTGGGTCACAGGAAATGCATTCATAGGATGTTTATAGAACAGTTTATAAAACGTCCATTCTCTAGAAAGGTAATCTATTCCTCACTTGAAATCAAAGTAACATGTTTGAACTGTGAAGGCTTTCACATTATTGTCTCTTACTCTGAAAAATCAGAAATCCTGTAAGTCAGCCCCCAAAATCTAGACACTACTGATGTTTGCTGTGCTCAATTTCCAAATGCCAGGCTATTGTGAAGAAAATCACAGCGAAAAGTAACAGATGCAGCTTCACTAAACACAGTTATCATGTAGGTAGTTCTCTATCATATGGAACCAGCTATAGTGGTCACTCAAGGACATTGCTGTCTCCAGCACCACACAACAGCAACCAGGAACAGAGCAACACCATGTGCCATGAAACACTCAGCCTCCCTTGCCCAGTGACCTCTGAACTTTACAAAAGAGTCTTCCAGAGGACAACCACAGTATGCTAATGGTTTACTCTATTTCTCCTTCTTCTGAACCTGCTCTCAATTCCCCCTTCATATTTGATGTCACTTCCACAAAAAGAAAAAGATTTTAACTTGCAGATGTTATGAATGCCTGAGGCAACACCAGATCTAACTTCCAATAATTTGCATTTGTTATGCTAAGCATATACATCCCCAGAATTATATCTAGTCCCTTTGTGGTCCAAAGTAGAATCCCTCTCCTATTGTTCTTGCTGTTAGCACTGTAATAACTACTGCTATTGCAATGTTAACAAAAGACTACTAATAATTCAAGTATGGTATGAATTCCCAAGGAATCATCAAGTGAGAAACACAGGCTGAAAAGCTAGCTTCAATTCCACGGACCTATTTTCCAGATTCAACAGTAACAGCTGTAAAAGCATCAAATATTTGAAAATACATGATGAATAGTTTTATTAATAACAATTAATTAAACCAATGGTAGTATAATGGCTAGCAGTATCACAATACTACAGCTTAATACCATATATTTATATCTTCATTTGGTGAGGATTTAGTAGTCTATTAATTTATTTTTTCAGCTGCAGTATCTACTTAATGTTACCTGTGCTTTTTGCTGATATGCCTAAAGATGGCTTAGCTAGTGGTGATACTTGAGCCATTACTATCTAAAAAATTATCTTTATTAATTTTCAAGCTGATTACTTGGAAAATATTACTCCTTAAACAGGCAGCTTAAAATCAATTAAATAAAAATGTGTATTTAAATGCCTGACAATGATATTCTTCTGAAATTCATGGAAGTTTTATGGTCCAAGTATGCCTGAAAGTCCATTTCCACAAAGAATCAAAAACTGAAAAAATGAAAATAAAAATATCAAGAGATACTTCTCTTTTGCTGAAAGCTTTCATGTTACAAGCTGCTCAATTTTCAAATGCCCTGCACAAACAAGAAAGAACATAAACTTTTGAAGGGCTGTTGGATGTTTCCCAGTAGCTGTGCTGGGAAACATCCCAGCAATATTATTATAAAACCAAAAAATATAGACTGAGAAAGTAAAATGTCACCATTAGTACATGAAAATTTTTTGCAATACATACTTGAGTGACACACAAAGTATTTTAAGCACCAGGCAGATGGGGCTTTCAAGGTTAAAGTAGGAGAGAATGCAAAAACAATGACTGAAAAAAGCGTGAAAATTACATTGTTTGTAGAGTGAGCACTTTTATCAGAAGACTTCTCAATAGAACATAAATTCAATTAACATTATTGATATCATTAATGACCATAAACCAGACTTTAAATCTAGTAGAAATTAGTTACATGTGGGCCAACTTTGGTTACTTACATTAAAAATCAAAATTTTCAATATTGGAAGAGTCAGATGAAATTTCTTGCCTGGCATAAATAAATAAGGAGCTTCATTGACTCTAAGATCTTTTCTCAGGAGGTGCATTCCCTACTTGGGTTGTTCCTGCCTACAACTTATTCCTATTGAGTTAAAATTCCATTAAAAATGGTGGGTAAAAAACGAAAACTCAAAAAATGACAGAAAAAGTCTTCCATGAGATGAGAAAAGCAAGGAGACTCTCTTTATGGTGAAGAGAATGAAGACAATTACTGTTCTGTCAAAATAGGAAATTGCAGGCAGTGAGTGATCTGAGCAGAAAAAAGAATCCAGATTCTTTCAAGTCACGTAGTAGATGGGCAAGACTTAGAGAGTCAAGGACCACATGCTGATTTTTATCTCCTGAATGTAAAGCAACAAAGGGAGAAATTGCTTGCATTGTTGCATGTGGTAGTGTTACCTTCCTTTAATGTATATTTTTGCTACTTGTAACCCTTTATAAATCATTCAGTCTCAGTTAACGGTCATCCAATGCATTTTATCAATATAGCATACTGCAAAACTAATCCCTTAATAGTTTTTTAGATTGGTCAACTCACTGGAAACTTTTGTTTTAGAAAGAAAATAGATAGTAATGAAGTGCTAAAAATACAAACCTAACTCTTCTCATGAAACACACTGATGCCATTTTAATGGGCACTACTACCATGAAGAAAAAGCTCATCAGTAATCAGACATTTACTACAAGGGTTCTCCTTTCAGATTTTCAAGAGAGAAAAGTAAACAAAATAATTTTCTTCCCCAAAAGTAAAACAACCCCTGCCCCCTCCAAAAAAAAAAAAAAAGAAAAAAGAAAAAAAGAAATTTGCTACTGAGAGATTATACACTTGTAGAGACTTACTTGAGATAAAGCAGCATCCCGTTGTTCTATTATCGCAATCATTTCCTCCACTATTATTTTCTTTTTACGTTCTCTGGTCCTGTGTATTCAGTTCAGAATTATAGCTCCATTTTTCAGTATATCTATCCCTGTGTCTGCATTGTTTATTCTGTTCAGTAATTCCTGTAATGTCTACCAACAGCATTATATGTTAGTCAGACATGAAGTTTTAATATATTTTATTTAATATAGGGTTTTAATTAATAGGCACATGTGAATTGTAAATTGACTGAGTGAAGTTATTGAATTTTCATATTGCAGCAAAGATGTACATTATTAGTGTGTCAATTCTTCTTTTTCCCACATCTTAGTTCTTGAAACCCACTCAATTGAACTTAAGCCTCTAAGATATAAGACTGACATCAAGAAATCTCCTCAGAGAATGGCTTACCATGTCATTTTCTTCAGGGTTAATATTTTCTAGCCTAGAAAAAAGGGACACAGAAAGCCTGATCAGTAGCATTTCCTTAGTGCAGCAAAATGAGTTCGCTTTTTAAATCTTTAGAACCTCAAGTAATTTCATTCTACTAGTCTTTAGAGTCAACCATGACACTGAACATATTAAAGTGCCACCTGCTCGACTCCATCTTTCAATAATGCTCCGTATCTTCAGCACTGACTTCAGACTGTTAAGTTATTAATGTTTACTGCTATATATGACTACAAGGATCAATTGTTCATATGTGCTTAGATGAAAAAAGTTCCCCAGTGATAGAAATGACTGATGCTTTTATTTTATTTATTTCTGGGCTTACAACTTTTATGTGATGTATTTTTTTTTGTTTTTACTGCACCCCAAATGAAACAGAACATGACTTTTATTGATAGGATTTTTTTCATTTTTAAGTAATTCTTTTTCCACCTCTTTCTTCCAAAATGCGTGAAAAATCCCAAAACAGTTGAAGTTACTTTAAAAACATTTTGATCTTGTATCTTGCATAAAACAGGAAGCTAAGCCAATTCTCTGCAAGGCCCTTATTTGATTCCGGAACAAACCTGCCTGCACTTTCCTCCCTTTCTATTTCAACAGAACATATATTGACCTGTCAAATACAAAGATGATACAAGGAATTTAGTCATAAAGCATTGAACACCGGCTGTGCAAAAGTAGTAAGTGATAGCACAAAAATCTAATAAATGGAATAGTACACATTTTATTTTACCTAAGGTTAGTTAAATGGACAGAGATCTCTGCACTGGAAAAATGAGCATATTAAAGTTACCTTACCACTCCATTGCTACTTATTTAATGGTGACTTCTACTAAAAGAAGCTTATGGTATTATAAGACAGATATAGAACCCTTAAACGTCTTCTGAACAGCAACACTTTTTCAGCAGTGCTGTGACAGGCACTGCTCCAAAGCCACAATTTTAGCTAGCAAACATTATAGAGCACTTGACAACATACTACTACGTTTTCCATTAGTTTTAGCATATAACAGTACATACAGCATAGTAAATCAAGCAGTATAGAAATTTTTAAATTAAAAAGAAATATTTCAGAATATACTGTAAGTGTATAACAGGTGGTATATTTATATGGCATTCACGAGCAGTAACTACTCCAACATATTCAGTCAGCACCAGAACTAAACAAAATAAAGTAAAAGCTAACTTTTGCTGGGTTTTACTTGTATTAATAAAGTAAAACAATTAATGAAATAACAAACATAATAATATTAATTGTTATGTTATTATAATAAATTCTCAGAGCTGGATCCTTGTAGAGTTCCTGCTTTAGGTTTTTACATTGTTCTAAGTTCCACTGCATGTGGGACTTAAAAATGGATCTCCAGCTAGTTTGTATTCACAATGAGAAGAACGGTATTTGTCAAAGTAAATTGGCAGGACTGACCCAGCTTCTCCAGAGGACTTCTACCCTGCTAAAAGTGCGGGTCAACAAAATCACCCAGCCAACCAACAGGCTGGGTAAGCAAGACACCTTAGGGAGAAATGGGAGTGGGAAAAAGAACATGAACTTCTGCCATAAGCATATCTTCAGCATATTACTGCCACAAGGGACCTGTCTGTAGGTATACAAACACCTCCTTAGGTGACAATATTTTTTAATAAGTAGCATCCAGAGCTGTGTATTTGCCCTGCTAAGTCTCTCTGTGCTGTGCATAGACAATGAATGAAAACCTCATGATTTTAAACAGTAGTAACCAAGGTTTCCCCCTCCCCCATTTCTAAACACATTCTGATAACATAACCCCTAGGGCCAACAGGGCTGAAAGAATTTTGGTTGTTACAGTTAAATAATGACAACAGAACTTCTCCAGCTGCTAATTTAAAGAAAGCATTAAAGCATTTAATAAAGGTTGGCAGGCTGTTCAATATTGCCCTCTTGTAAAGTTCTCTGATTGGAATAAATCCAAAGCAGATGGAAAGAGTGACCTGTGCTCTAAAACTTGATGAGTGTGGCACAAGCAGCCAATGTTCTTTATAAAAACCCCAAACCTCTATGTGCTCCACATCTGAGACAGGCAACTTGACCTTTTGAGCAACCACCATAAGGAAGGAAGAAACTATCAAGGGTGGTAGTTAGAAAAGAAAGTTTGTGTTCTCCACAGGGAAATCGCCTATACCAGTTCTGAGACTGGGAATGGCATCAGGGTATCAGACCTCTCTATAAAGCATCAGAAAGAACACCCAAGTGGATGACAGCCAGTACAATTGCTGTTCTCTAAATGATAGCAATAAAGTGTAATAGCTTGGCCGCAAACTATCCGTCAAGGGAGTTACTGACTCTCCTGGGAACAAGCACTACTTTGGCATTTCCAGTGTATCCAGTGCTTTCTGCAACGATATGCTTTTGAGGAAGGTACCATGCATGTTCTCTGAGAAGTGGAGTTTCTTCTCTTTTCTCATACTTTTGCTTAGAACTAAGTCAGTTTTCAAGAACATGAGTGAAGAATACAGAAAGGGTTGAAGGGCAAACAAGTGAAGGTGTTGTGAGGGATTCATGTGTGTCAAGAACTGCCACCCATGTGTCCATGGATTCGACGGCAGAAAAAGCAGCAATATGCCAGAAACCCAAAAGTCATTCACTAGGTTTGTGGACCAGAATAATTAATTTTCTACAGTACTCGAGTGCTTTAAGATCAAAGATTTTGAGTTTATGCTAACTGTTTTTATACAGGATCATGTGATGTTTGGAGCCATACAAAACTTTCTTTACTCTTGGAACATACAAGATTACAAGACTGGCAGAAGAAATCGGAGAGTCAAGTAAGGCTCACAGTTATGATGCCTCTTATGGGAATTTGAAGCACATCTATAATTTTCTCAGAGATTGCTGTTTAAGGCAAGATTTCAGATGTATATGCACTAAATATCGGCTCTGCAAAGATACTTAACAAATCATGCACTAATTCTTGTGGGTATGCAATCTCCTAATCTTGCTGCTGAGTCATACTTGTGACAAACATTGAGGCTGTGACAAACTCTAGTAATTTGTAAATTCTACAGAGTAACGGTGGACAAACTATGTGCAGATTATTGAAATTAATTTAGATAAAATTCTCTGGCCCTAACTATAAAAATATCCGAAAGAAGATGACTGGTTTTCTGCCCTGAACTGTTCTTAGTAGAATCAATTATTTAAAACATAATTGCCTGTCATTTAGTTAACTAACTACTGCACCTATTCAGTCTCCTGCCATGAAAAGCTTTGGTAATACTTCTTTTGCTTTGTATTTCTCCTGGCAGAAAAGAGAAATTTCTCAGTCACTCTATCTTTGTGGTGCTACCCTTTGGGGGACTAACAAAGGTGATCACCATGATCATCACAACTCAGATGGACAAGGATTGTATCAAGAAGGAAACATCAAAGCTGTCTGTATTCCAAAGGGAGAAAGAAACCACTTTTGATAATTTTCTCCTGACTTAGTTCTGTTTAACATAAGATTGCCTATTTCTGTAGTGTTAAGATGGCATAATAAAAATCTAGGAACTATTAATTGTACCCTTATTACCTTACAAACTGTTCCTACACTAAAGACAAGAAAAAACCCCATATATTTTTACTGTGTCACCCATATCATTAGTAGAAATTTTGCTGAAGGAAATGTCTAGTAGGCTTAAAGGCTTGATTGATTTCCTATATGTTGCAACTTTTGACTGACATTCTGGTACTCTGTGTCAAAAGATCCCTATAAAATGCCACATTCATCTTATTTCTCCTTCAATAAATCAATACCAAAGCTTTTGATTATATTTTAAATTTTTGTGATCAAAATTATTCACCTTCTCTCAGTCTCCAGAGAAAAATATGGTTTTACAGGACAGCTAACAAATTAACCAATAACACAGTAAGACTAGCTCTAGTCTATTTTATTACACAGATAATAATGTGCTAAGTCTTCCTATAACCACTATTGAGCAGTTTATGACTGTCAAGACTGACACAACAGCCTTTTTCCATGGGGTAGGAAATGTATACTTACTCTTTGAGAGACTCCTCTAAACGCTGGACTCGTAAAAATGCTTCATCTCTCTCTTCATTGGCTAACCTAAGCCTTGCCATGACAGCCTCATCACGTTCCCGCTGAGCAGAATAAACTTCTTCCACCAGAGCTGCAAAAGTGTGTTCAACAAACAAGTTTGACAGGGAAAAGCACTATTAGATGCACTCATATTGGCCTTTGCTACCACCTCCTAAAATCAACACTTCTCCAATGACCTTGGATTATTCTGCATAAGGTCTATAAAACTTAGCCACAACACTAAACTGCAGTTAATTGCTACAATTAATGCCTTAAGGTATTAAATGAAGCTTTGTGTTTTCAAATTCACCCCTATAAAATCTAATAGGGAAAGAAAGTGATTTGCTGGGCATTCTGAATACTTGATAAATGGAAAATTAATTCTTAATGCTCAGAATCATATAAGATACTAGCAAGTTTCTTCTAGGACACAGAGTTAAAGGTAATCATACATTAAAACTACTACCATCAGACTGTTTCCTATCAGGGCGGCACAGTGATATTAAAAATTCTAATATTTTTATAGTCTGTCTCTGGTATCACAAGGGTGGCACCACTGGCATCTCTCCTTCTCTGCCAAGCCTTTACTTTATTGTGTAATATACTGTTATATTATCTGTTACAGCATACATGGACCTTGGAGCATTAGGTACCAATAAACTAAGATTTACTGTCTATCCTTGGGAGCAAACTAACACCTTCAAGTCATTCCTCATCCTGAGCTTACATTTTCTCCCTGCCTCTCCCCTGTCAATATGTCTAACACCATCTCTGGCACACTGCCAGAATCCTTACCTCGACCCTGCCTCCACTAAAATCTTTATTCATACTTTCATCATTTCCCTCCGCAATACTGCAAATCTCTCCTCACAGTCATCATAAAACCATGTATTCAAAATGTCTAGGGACTTTCAGGATGCTGTAAGACCGCTGTCATGCCAAGACAGAGGACTATATGCTCTTCCATCCTCCTTGTCCCTTTAGTCTGTCAACCTGGGGTATAGTCATAGCCTCCTATAATCACACTACAGTGCTTTTTAAATTTTGGTATTTATTTCTCAAGAACTTTCTGTATTAAGCCATTGCTGTTGGGCCTCTTTACTCACTTCAGAACTCTCTGCTCCTCTCTGAACCACTGCTTAAGTCATTAAGATCTTAAAGAAAGGCTTCCTCCCTTTTACTAAAAGCCTAGAGCTTTTGTCCCTCCATTCTTGCCTAAACTGACATTAACTTCTTTTGCCTTTATTTGTTATTTTACTCTTACTTCACCTCTGTACATTATTGCACAAAAACTTCGTAGTGGAATATATAATAAAACATTATATTGTTCTTCACAGAATTAAACAACAGAAACACAGTAGCACATTTTTGTAGCATTTTTGTATTGCTGCCACACAATACACTTTATCTGAACCAAGAAAAAAGGAACCTTCTTGTCCTCAAGCTGGGGAGAAGACTGAAACTGAGGAGTAAGGAATCATTTTTTGCAGGCCTAGCAAAAGGTTGCAGGCTAACAGCGGATTACACAAAACCAGACAGGGGAAGGCTAAATGTTACATCTGAAAGTGCAGTCCCTCCCCTCCCAAAAAGTCTGCAGAGGAGCTACAAGCCTCGTCATCAGGTCAGAGCTGTAACAAGTTGTGTCCCAACACCACCACCAGAAGAAATTCAGCATCAGAAACACAGATTTTGAAATGTATGCAAAAATTAACAAACATTGATTAAATTCTCTTTTATCTAGAAGAACAGTGTCTTTTTTTCCTTGAAGATCTATTTCCCCTGTTTGCAACAAGAAAGCTTAGCTTGATGTGGAATGGAAAAACTAAGACAGGAGTAAGGCAGCTGCAACACTGGATTTGCATTGGCTGGTATCCAGCAATAAGTTTGCAGCACTTGCAGAGAATGCATCTGATATCTGCAAAGGTAGGTGGCTCAGCAAGGACAAGAAACAACTATATGAGGTAACCTAGGCTGTGCATTTCTGCTCACCAGACTTCCACTTTGATTGCTGAGATCTGTGATGGCAGAGCAATGACTGCCCGGGTAAACTACAGTGCAACTGCTGTGTCCTGACTGGATCTCGAATACACAAGCAGTTTGATTCTGTATGGTAATTATTACCTATCAGTACCTTAATACATTTGTTTGCTACAGTTTTTCCAGTAAATCATGTCAGTTTATCTAGCGTCATAACAGAGACACTTCACAGAGAATCCTTTCCATAAAGTTGCAAGTGGAAGCACTATGCAATTTTCACATTGAAAACAACTGCTGCAATGAATAGACAGTTGTCTAAAATAACTGAAGATTTGGCACTTATTACTGTTCTGAGGTTAATTATTTTCCAGTTTAGTTAACTTCTTTCTGGCCTCTTCAAGTGCACCCCTTCTGTCAGACCTCAGAACATCCTGACCACAGCACGAAACCCCACAATTTGTTGACTCCTGCAATGGATCATTTTGAATGTACATTTACACATAGAGTGACTGTCTTTTGGCATATCTAATTCCCTTTCTGCATAAATATAGCCAGTGATAATAATGACTATACAGGCTTTAAAAAACAGATTGTAGCTTATTTGTCATTAAACCAAAGTAATGTAACATGTAACAGTAGGAAAGCATTCAGAAAAAGATATTTTTCAAGCTACTTAAGCATTGTGCTTATCTGGAATCTTACCACCCCTGACAGCAACTCAGATGCTGATTGCCTTGAACAGTGAACCTTTCCCCTACCCAAAAGTCTATTACAAAACACTGTCTTTTAACTATCAGCTATGAAAAGTGACTTAAATTGAGCAACCCTTTCTTGTTGTTTTCTTATCCTTCCACTGAATTAAAGCATTGGTGTAAATATCCCACTGATCATATCCACCAACTGCATTAAAAAATATTTATAGTCATTCTATAACAATTACAAGTGTCTGGTTTTTGGTTCTGTTTCTTAAAATTGCAAGTCAATTGTTTAATACTAAAACAGATTAGGGAAAATGTAGAGAATCATGTAAGATGCTTGCATAGTAATCTAAGTTAAAAAAAAAAAATTAGATATACGGCATTTTGATACAACATAGCAATACTGACACTTCCAAAAGAAATTACTTATTTAAAAATACTTAAAGACCTCATCTAACTCATTTTAATGGTCTACAGAAGACAAAGTCACCCGATTTCTTTACCAGCCAAAGCTGAATTTAGGTTTGATGTTTTTGTTACCCAATGTCTATACATTTCTGACTCTTATTTAATATTTTATGAATTCCATTTTTCCTACTATAGGGAATATTACGACAGTCACATGATTGCAGGTAGTCTGAACATTCACCATTCACACTGAACTGTGGATGAATCACAAGTAGAAGTTCAGGACCGTAAGGATAACAGCATGCTTCAAATAAGTGAAATGCATATACATTTAGATCTCAATGCAGCAGAAAAGCAAAACATTTTGTGTCATATCTAGGAAAATGTGCGATGTATAAGCTGTCCAGGTAGAGTCTATGAAAGACATGAAAGTCCTCCATATTAGAAAGCATAAAAATTATCCCGATTATCATCCCTATGCTTCTTAAAAATGTGAGGTGAAAATCGATTGAGATTAACACCAAGTCATACTTCTAAGTCCCATTCAAGATATGACATATCCAGCAAAATGCTAATTCCATACTGACACACTGACTTGGCTCCTGATCCGAAGAAAAAACAGATGCAGCTACGTTTTCACCAACTGCTCTGGTCGACATTACACGTTTTTCTGTGCAGACCTTCTAGTGGCATATTAACCACCCTTACCCTTTCTGTCTTGAGGCCTGACCAAGATGAAACACAAATATAGAATTCATATTTCAAGTAAGAAAACGACACACAAAAATGAGGTATGAGTAGTCTAGTATTAAGCTAAAATGAATTGTGTCATTTACTAATTCATAAAAATATATAATGGCATTCAAGAGTTAAAATATTTAAATCCCAAAGAACTGAATTAAGAAAAAAGGATTGTTTTCCCATGCTTGCAAATATTGTAGTATATAAAAGTACAGCACTTCTATTTAGTTGTATAAACTTTATTTGTTTTGCAAGAATTTAATAACATCTTTCTCCTTGTAACTAAAATCCCTGCATACTCTAAAAGAGCTCTTTATTTTAAAAGAATCGTTATGCTAAACTCATCAATTCTAAAACATTTTTAGTTTTTAGTAAAGAAAACAATTGTAAACAGAGAGCTTTTGTAAGGTAGATAGCTATTACAAAGTTCACTTAGAAAATCAATATAGCATTTTAGCTGGAATTTGCTCATTAAACACCCACAGCTCTAATGCAAATTATGATGGAATGAATAAAGCAAATACATATGCTTCTTTCTTTTTATTAAATGTAAAATCTACTGTTAATTGCATCTGGTATGTCATATAAACTTTTCTCCTTAACTATTAAACGGAAGCTTTTACAAAAGTCATTAGAGATTCTCTTTCTTTGACTTGTATAAATTTCAATATTTGTTCAGTAAAGGTTCACAGCAGTTAAATTACATTAACAAATATTATTAGCTACTATGTAAGCCAACTAAGTAAAATACTTATATTGCAGGTAAAACAAATCAATGGGTGTTTACAACAATATTTGGATATGTCCATTTTTAAACAAGCTTATCAAATATCATGTAATTCTTAGTCAAATGAGAGAGACTCAAAGTAGATTTTTTTATCCCAAATACTCAAATTTGTTTAGTAAGCTAATTGTTTTCTAATATGGGCAAAAGTAAATATGAAGAAGATGAACCATACCAAGTATGAGTTTACTGAGTCAAAGCAGTGTACATATTTTCTTAGTTGAACCTGATTCTTTTGGCAAACTTATCTCCTATACTTTTTAAATCACCCTTAAAACACAGCAGTAGTGAGAAGGTGTGCTGGAAATCATTCTAGTTTAAACAGTGTTTCATGATTTTTCAAACATGGAACTTTGGGGGAAGCAAGGAAAGCATGGCTCCCAGGATAAAAGTCTGTTTGCTTATTTCCTAGAGGTCATCTGTGTAAATAAAATAAACTGAGTAAGAGAGGCAAAAGAGGAAAATGCTGGGACTTAAAACATTTATGGCAGCAGAAATCACATCACTCATTAAAAAAAGTAAAATTAGAATACAAGCCAGGTCTTAAAAAGAAAATATGAGGTTACTATCCACATTGCTGCATTTCAGAAGATACAGTAAAGACTACAACACTACAATAACTGGTTTTCAATATAAGTGAGTTTTACAGATAAATAACAATATTTTGGGCTTTGCAAGGTTTTTGTCATCAAATGTGACATAATACTGCTTTTGGCATTGGACTATGTAAAAAAAAAAGATCCAAGAAACAGTGCAATTAAACTTTGTAATTAGTTTTTGCAACAAGCACCAGTTAGTGATCAGTTAATTCCATGGAAAAGACACGGTAGGAAAGCTTTTTTGTTAATAACAATGTATTGTTGCAGAGGGTCAGGGTTTTGCAGTTTAAGATTTAATATTTAAGATCACTGGTTGCTAAACAATAAGTGACTTGTGATTTTCTTTGGCATTGATTCTGATACATTCAAAGTAATTTTACTAGTTACTTGTGCTGTTACAGCAACAAGAAATCCAAATAAGATTATACACTTTTACAAAAATACTCTGAGCATCTTAAATATTCATGAATTAATTGAAATAATAGTAAATAATGGCTCAAAAAATTTCAATGCATGATTTGACTGCTGTTTCTTTAAGGTATACAGCCCTAAGAGAAGAATGAATGCTGAAATCATGCAAAAAATGAAACAAAGAATATTTTCTGTTCTCTGTCCTTTGGATATGTATATTATTCTGATGGAAAAGTAGAAACAGGAAAGAACTTGCTTGGCCAAGTCATTCTTAGAATTCAAGATTCTCGTAATGACCTGTTTGTTTATCCTGCCCAGTAGCTTCCATGAAAATACTGTCAGATGAAATTTATCCTGCAAGAGAGGTGTAACTGAAACTTTTTAGGGATTTTTGTTTTGCTTTCACTTTGTATTTCTGGGTAGCAGCTATGTGAATGTGAGGAATTAGAGAAGTATACTGGGAAAAGAGGTGCAATAACTACCTGCCTTTTCATTTTCATCAATCCTCCCATTCCTGTCCACCATTGCTGGGTCTCTGCCTGCCTAATCAGAAGAGAATTTGGAAACTATCTTTGCCATTTCCAGATGGGCAACTATTATTAAATTTTATTTAACCATATGGATATATGCTTGCTCTCCTTACAGAAATATAAACACGTATGTATTTGTTATCCACTCAAATTAGGAATCAAAATCCTCTGAGACTTCCTTCTACTAAATCTAATGACTGTGCTCACAACTCCTAAATAAGTCAAACTTATCATAGCCAAATTATAAAAAAAAATTCTGCATTGCTATGAAAGCCTTTAAAAAGTATCATTAATTGGTCTCTGCTTATACATGTTACAAAACACAGATAATCCCTAGAAATGTTCAAATTCTAAAGCCCTTACAGAGTTCTTATTCAGGTTAATGGCAAACTATCAGGAGCTCCAGGGCTGACTGTCAACTTAAAAATAGTGCTGACGTGTTCTATTACGAAACAGACAACTTAAGTTCCTAGCTCTTTTTTGAAAGCTACCATTAATTTACTTTCAGTTATGACGTATAACTGAAAAATAAAAGTAAAATAGTGATAAGAAGATCATAGGAAAACCACTTAAGAGGTTTCACCAGTCTGTACCAGGAGTTATAGACTAAAAGTAATTTACACCTAAATGTGAATTTATAGATAAAGCAATCTGAACAAACACTGATAGAACACACTGACCTCTTTATTGCTTTGTGTTTGTTGTATGTATTTAGTGCATAGCATTCATCTGCTCCTACATTTCCAATGCTGTAAACAGAGTGTTTTTAATAAAAGGCTAAAGTTTCTCAGTGGCAGCTCTGCATAGGGTTTTCTTTGTGTACGCAGATTGCAATTCAATTAAAAAAAAATAAAGTGGGAACCATTAGGAGAGAGTATTATACACAGACCCCAAGGCAGTTCTTGTGAAAGCCAATCCCTGTACAATACTTAAGCCTCTGCTTCTAACACACTAAACACAGCTGACTTCAAAATTCAAACCATAATGTTGTTAAACTTTTTTCTTCAGTGAATAACTGCTGATGCCTGAATATTTACTTTTAGGGGGAAAATATAAACATTGCATTAAAGTTTGCAAGTTATAATTTGTCACGTCAAAGGAAAGTTCTGTAATGCCCCAAGAAACAGATTATTTGCAGGCCTTTTTATTCCTGAATAAAACCCAATTCTTTATGCTCATCTAGCACTTGTTGTGTGGAAGAAAGAAGTGCCAGACAAGTAATAAAAAATGCAGAAGAAACTGGCTTGCTTTTAACATACAAGCTCTACCAATAAACAGCTTAGTAACTGACATTTTAATCTATGCCAACTCATCATATATTATACTTCAAAGAGCTGTATGTAACTTTTTGACAATGAACAATTGTGACAATCTGAAGGTAAAATCACATTGTTTCGAATTAAGCTGTTAAAAATTAAGCCAAGAATTTCCCAGTTGCGATGCCCCCACCCTGGGGTTTTTCTGTTCTTTAGATGGATTGTCTACCCATACAGAGGATATAAATCCTACAGCTATTTTCAAAATTGTGTTATTTATCAGGAAATATTTTGAAAAGATATTCAAGAAACACTATTCCATAATGAAGCATTTAATACAAAAAATCCCCTAAGAGTTTTATAGACCAAATATATAAATAAATTATGCACAGAACACTGGTTTAGGGAATTTAGGAATGCATTACTTTCTTAAACTGTAAAATATCATTCATATTTAGGTTTATAAACACGAGAATTGGGAACTACTGAGTTCTTTTGGCTAAAGCCCAATACTGGCCTTATTTCAGTTTAATTGGAAGAGGATCTTGAATTCATCTTCTCCATGAGATATCAGGAACCTGGATTTCTGTTTGTACCAAAGGTTAATAAGAAATGTGTCTGCAAAAGTCAAACAGCATTAAATACCAAAAACTGATTATTATTCTGCAGGAGTTTTTCTGTCATTCATAATCTCTCCATGCTCCAACCTTCCACAGCTAATCTTTAATGGATGACATACAGGAAAGAAAAATAACATCTAAAAAGGGACTCAAAAGTGAGCTTTGAAGAAATGGAAAATACTTTTCTTTTGTGCTGAAAGTTATTGCCACCTAAAGTTTATTACTGGCAAGATTACTTATTTCCTCTTACTTTATGGATATTAAATCAAATTAACTCTAACCTAACAGCCATTTGGATATTTGTTTTTACTTTTGCTATTAAAGCTATTGCATATGCATATTCAGTAATTCTTTTTCAAGTTAATTTAGAAAACTTTGAATAATGTTCATGAATATTTCCACACCATATTCAAGAATTCCAAAATACCACAAATGTATATTCCCAACATTTTCATAAAACCAGATCTGAAACAGGGAATTCATTGTAGGTATATTGCCATGGTTTCCAAGAGACTGAAAGTTGTATAATATATACCACCACGTTACATGTACTGCTTTCCTCTTTTTCCACACTGTATTTCCTATCGTTACCTTGGTCTTACAGACAGCATCTACAGAATGCTAATACAGTTTTCAGGCATTAAAAATGGTGTGAAACCCCTAATAGGGCTGGAATAAATCCTGCTGAGCTGATGTTGATTTAAGAAAATATTATATTTTGGTAACATTATTATTAGATACTGGCACAAAAAAACCTGCATCTCACGGAATAGCAGTTGCAACAGAAAGATTTAAGGATAAATATTTTTATTATATTTTCATTCAGAATTATTCTTAGTCTCAATATATACTCTGATAGCAATAAAAATATTCCAAGAGCTCTGGTTCTGAAGTCAAATATAGTATATCTTGCTGCAGTAATGGTACTGTGAGAATAGGGCTTTGATATTTTTTCCAGTCCAGAGAAGTTACCACTATACTCTGTAACTCTCTCTTACACTCAACCAATTCCTTTCTCTGAAAGTTCCTATATATCCCCTGTTTAATTCTTCCATTAGGAAAACATGAAGTCACTTATTCCATCCATCCAAAGCGAGATCTGTTCTCTCAGCCAGTTGTTTCAAAGACTTACTCCCCTGCAATGCCTCCATCTTGATTTCCCAGTCTGTCCTCGGAAGATACTCCTTCCCCTTCCGCTCCCACAGGCAGCACCCACTCCCTCTTCTGTTCAACATATAAAAGTTCTGCACACCCAAATTTCAAGATCTGGCTATTCTTCAGACCCACTAAAGCATGGTGTTCCCTTTTTTCCTTATGCTATCCTGGTGTCTGTTCTTTTTTGATGCGCTCTTTCCTGGGTTTTCCTGATGTTGCCTCCACCTCTGTTCTTCATGTCAGGGAGTGAAACCAACAATACCTTCTGACACTGGATCACAATGACACAAAATCCAACAGAAGAATAATGAATAATAATAATAATGAAGAATAATTCCAGGAATCTGTGGCAACTATGACCATCAGCAACAATAGTCTTTAATGCTTAAAAAGTTGAAACCAAAACTTTATTCCCTAATTTTTTTAGTCATAACTAGCTGAAAAAGAGATAGAGACCCAAGGAAGTTTTAAAATCCATTTTCAAGGGTAGAAAAATTTAAAAATAAAAACGTTCAGAAAATAAGTTATTTACTGCACACAGTATTATATTTTTCTTCCATCATGTGTATCTTCTGCCTTAATTCTACTTATTCTTCTTTGTTCATGAAGCATTTCACTAATTTACCCTTATTTTCTTCACTTTTTCCTTTGAACAATGTAAAAATCATAAACTGACAATATTTGGATTATTTGTTTCTGTAGACTATGGTAGCTTCATTTCAAAATGCCCTTTGTCTTCACTTTTTGATTTTTTCCATGGGACCTGTTTAGGTAAAACCTATCAATTAGAGGGCTACCTTTTGAAACAGATTTCTAATATTCCTCACAGTAGATAACACTTTTATGGTGTACCTTTCTTATGTTCTTTACAATATAATTTTGTAGAGTCACTTACTTATCATAAAGTCAGTACTAAGTAATAATAAAAATGCAAACACCCATATTTACAAGCTTCACTCTACCATGTGTTACACACTGCAGTAATTAAACATTAACTAGTAACATGAAATCACAGCAGCATATGTTCTCCCTTCCTCAAAGAACTTAAAGCAGGAGGATAAGTTTTTCCTTAAACACATTGTCTGGTCTTTATTAGGTTCTGCATGTCCATTAGAACTCTCCCCAAGGCTTTTATGAGAGAGGCACACACACACTTCCACAAATCCAGTTTGGTTCACATAATTCCAGATTTCAAACCATTTATCCAAACTTGGTAACATTCTTCAAACTGTAAGACAGGAAGCAAAAAACCTGTGAAATATTAACAATGCTTCCTTTTGGCAAACAGTTTAAGTAGTAAGGAGCCTCTTGCCCTCTCTCTTCAGCATTTAAAGGATTTTATACTTCCTGTACTCATAAAAGGAGAAAAAAAGGTTATTTTTTAAAGGTCATTGTTATTACACTCTGTAGCTCTCTTTAAAATTTGGTTTATTCTTCCTTTAAAAATAGAATAAGCATGTTAAATTATTATATCCATATTCATGCTATTCTGTTTTGAAGAGAAAAATATGCTTAGGACATTATTAGAAAGTTTAAGCAGTAGCGTAGGAAAATGACAATTTCCTAACAAGTATTTCAACTGTACCCATAAAAATGAAACTATCAGTACTTCTGACACACCTTTCTTCCTAGGTTTTAATGAGCAATGAACACCTATATCGAAGAGAATCAAGTACAGAGGTAAAACACTGGGCAAATATCCAGGAACAAACACAAAACTTCATATTCAAGCCAAGCAATCTGCATTAGCTTTTGGTTGCCTGATATAACGACACATAGTGCAGATTTTTCTTTCTTCTGAAAATAAAACATGCACTTATGTGAAATTAAATAAGAACAAAATTAGGCCTGTATTTAATTTTTTTCCTAAGATGTCGATTAGATTTGCCTTTCCCTTCCCCCACCACAGAAAATCTAGGAACTCTCTTTTCCATCTATAATATTCACAGTATACTGTATTCTCAGGAGTTTGATATTAAGGGGAAAGTCAGCCATCTGTTTTTCAGCTAGGGAGTTTATTATCTGCTCCATTTTCCTGAAGACTGTTACTCCTCCCATTAGTACAAATATTTTGGTGACAGCTATTAGTACTATTAATAGTCTATGAAGCATGTGTGATCTATGAGGAAAGAATTCCACCAAGCTTACACTTTCTTTCTGAACAAATGATACAATGAATTTATAAAAGCACTCCCATTAATGTTTTTAAACATCTTCATGAAAACCTTAGAGTATTTTTCATCTAGTGGGTACACTGTATACACAGACACTTTTCAATAGTAAGAATGCCCAGCTTCATCACATTAGCAGTTTCCACAAGCACAGAATACAAAGTCTCCATGCTTGTAAGACTACCCAAAGAACAGTTAACAACAAATATAAGCACACGTTCACTTTCAGCTATAAACTGAAAAACCTTTCCTTCTGAGAATTCATATAAACTTCATTCACTGGATATATGCCATCATCTGACAAAAATTCATTTTAACTACCAAAAGAGCAGATTTTTCAAGAAGAGCACAGGTCTCTAGTTGAGGTGAATGTGAGGCTATCTCCAAACACGGGGAGGGGGTAGTATTGCTCTGAACCAGCTAAAACAATAAGTGGTATTTGAACTGCTGGTTGAAAGGTAGAGGCACTGGTAATCATTATTTCCCCTTGTTTGTTCAGGACCTTCCAACAAAACAAACAACCTTTTTGTGATTGGATTGACATGGTGTTAACAATGCATTTAATGCCCAAATCAGTATGAATACAGGTAAAGCTCCTACTAATACCAGTACCAGGATGTTAAAGCCATCTATTTTCTAAGCAACTCTAAACAGCCACACATAAAAAAAAGTCAAAAAGTCAAATCTTCCATAATTTAGCAAATAAAGCCAACATTCACTAGGCCACGTCATATATCAACCATGGGTACTATATGAGCAATACAGCCATCTGTTAAATGCTTGCCTACTGTACCTGCAATCTTTTCTGCAATCTTAGCTTCTGTAGCTCTGTCTTGCAATTCTAAGTCCAGTTTCATTGTCTTCAGCTCCTTGTCCTTTTCAGCCAGCTTATCTTGAAGCTGAATTGAACAAATGGACAGTAAGATTCTTATCTGGCTGAAACTGTCAACCAGTTCTTTCAACCACAATAAAATTGTAAAGAACAATTTCTCACCCCCAAAACACAAACACTAAGCATTACAGCAGAAGTTCAATTTATTGTATTTATTTGTTTAAAGAACAAATGTTAAGAACATATTGTTTTATTTACATCTGGCCTATCTTGCTCTGTGAGATAAGTTGCAATGAGCATGCCATTGTTTTTATTTGGGATTCTCTTGCTCAGGTATCACCAGCTGTAGTCCTTCTTGCTCAGGAAGTTCAGAATTGCATGGAATATAATGTAGGTGGTGCCTGGATGAATAGCCTGTTTCCTACCAAGATACTGACATCACAGTCTGAAAACACTGGTGTAAATGCATAATTTTGCATGTTCTTCATCAAATAGAAGATTGGTATTCTTTCACATATTGAGGCCTTTCTTTTAAATGGGAACTCACTAAATCTGTTCTTGGACAGGTATCTGAGCGTGAATATTCAATGACACTTCATGGAGACACTAGAGACTGTTAGGTTGTTTAGACACATGCAACCACAGCTAACACTAGAAGCAATGCAGTGTTCAAGGAGGATGGAATTTTCATCCCTTCAATAAAGCTGAGTTATCAGGGCATATTACTTATCTAGGCCACATGCACAGAAGCGTCAGAAGAATGAACTCCAGATTCTATTAACAGAATCCTGATCTAGTCTTTGGTCTTCACTGGTTTTCATTCAGAGTGCAAGAATCTACATCATTGATTAAAAAAGTCAGAGGGTAGGTTGGAGGGGGTTTTTTTAATTCCAGAGAAGTAGTTGTTAAGCTGATACTAAGAATCCAAAACAACAGGAAGCTAGTGATTGGTGCACTAAAATAAACAACAAAACTAAATCAGGCACAGTTTAAAATGTATGTTTTGCAAGGCAATCATAAAAAAAGTAAATACTGTGATCTGAATATCTCATTGTACCTTTTTATTTTTGGCCCGCAGAGTGTCCAATTCTTTTAAAAGGAATGCAGTTTCTGTTTTTCCACCTAAATCTTCAGCATCACTCCATGAGGATATAAATGCAGGGAGTGTCCTGTTATCCTTTCTTTCTATAGTGCTGTATTTTGGAAGGGAAAAAAAAGAAATGAAAAATAATTTAAAAAACAGTTGTTATTCCACCCCTCTGAAACAAAATACACAGAAATAAATTATCAAAACTTGTTAACAAACTTGTTAACCACTGCAAATGTATTAAATGGCCAGAAAAAATGGATGCCCTTCTACCACTTCTTAAAGCTGTAATTCTGAGAAGAATCTGTAAATCTGGAATAGTAAATAAATGTCCTACAGTAATAAGGCAAAAACCAGATGAATATAAATTTGCTATGAAGCCTATAAACAGCAAACGCTTAAGGAAAGCAATACTAAAAATCGTTGCTTAACACAAAGCAAAAAGTAATAAAACATTTGGGGATCAAAGTGATGCTCAGGTTAAAGCAAACCACCTTTTTTTTGATGGTTCCACAGGAGGTGAAATGAGAATATCCATAAAAAAGAGATCTAGGAGTTCATCTTGAAGAAATCTGTAAAATGATGGTATTATTCTAAATACTACAACTGACAACAGGAATTCCATACTGCATGCCACATGTAGTTTTAAAATAACTTATCAGCCACAGACAAGTTAAAGTAAGACAAGATTCAATGGCCAGAAAAATTCTGTCTCAAATAAGACTTCCACAAAACTTCTTGGGTATCGATTGATACTCACTCAGATCTCATTTGTAACATGGCAGCAAAATCAGTAAATGAATGGAATAGAAGGGAACTAGCAAATATTTTTAGCATTTGCTTTCCTTATGCATTTTCAGGTAATATGCTTCATAGCCAATAACTCAGAAGAAGTAGCCACAGAAAATTCATAACTTCTGAACTCCTGTGTCCACTATAGACATTACTTTAGGTGTAATTCACATCCTAGAAAGAAAAAGAAAGCAGTCTATTGCTCCAAAGAGTCATTCTCTTAGGCGGACAGTTGCCTGTACTCAGCCACTCCTTTTTGACCTGCTTCCACTGGATTTATTTTCTCTATGGTTCTTTAAGAAGGAAGTTAAGATCTGTATTCTGCAGGCAAACTGTGCAACCTAAAGTCCATTAAACGTAGACGGCATGGAGATTAACATCAAGGAAGTACTACTAAGTGTATTACACTACATATGGGTGAAGGAGTGGCTTAAACTGCATGCCCTCGCTTCCAAGAGCCTTCTAATCCTATTTAACCTTTGCAGTGCACATTTAATTTAGTAATGTTTTGGGCTGCAAGTGACAGATGCATCTAGATACTCTTGCCCAGATATGACAAAACTCAAGCATTTCTTGTGCATTTTCCATGTTCAAGAGATGCTTCTATGAACAAGTTTAAATAGAACTCATCATCTTAAACTGAAAGAGGGTAAGCTTAGATTAGATACTAGGAAGAAATTCTTTAATCAGATGCCAGTCAGACACTGGAACAAGTTGTCCTAAGTTCTGGATGCTCCATTCCTGGAAGTGTTCAAGTGTTGGATGGGCCTGGTCTAGTGAAAGGCGTCCCTGCTCATGGGAGAGAGGTTGGAACTAGATGATCTTTAAGGTTCCTGCAAACCCAAACCACTCTATGATTCTATGACCATCTTTGAATCCCTCAAATGTTTTCTTCCTTTCTCCTAAAAATGACAAATCACATTGACAGTACACCATCATCTACAATGCAAATCGACACTGACTCAACATTTCCTGTGTTTTTCTATATCAAGAAATTTTATCATATATTTTAATTACAATCTATTTGGGCAAAGACAAGTTTTGGAATATAGCTTAAGGATCCCACATGTAACGTACTTGGAGTTGAGATGGTTTAACATGCTGACTTCTGCGGGAGGCTTATCTCAGTGTTCAAGACCAGCCTGATTATCAGTGGGACTAGCACTAGTGAAAGGTAAAAGGAACAATTTTCTGCTGACTCTGTTCTGGGCTATACCTAAGCACTCTGGATTACACTTGATTTTAATGCAGGATGCATTGCCCTTACAGCATATCTCAGTCACTAATGGGCAACAAGGAAAACGAAAAACTGTTAAGGATTGGGTTTGGCCCAAAAAGTCACCGTTAGATCATAAAAAAAGATAACAAAACCAAGTTTAGAATCTGCTAGACAGGTGAGGAATTAGTGTCTTTTTCAAAAGTATATAATAGGGCTTTGCAGTCTTGATCCCATTTTCAAAAACAACTCTGACACTCTCATTAAAACTTGGTCTTCAGACTGCCTAAGTCACTCAAAACTGGTAGCATGGTCCCTAACTGTTAGCTAGCCAAAGGTGTAACTAGCCACCTAGTTATACCTTTGTACATAGTGTCACATACAGAAATTCCTTAAGGCTGCTGTAGAGGGCCATTGCACAGTACAAACACTAGTGACAAGAAATGACCAAATCTTCAGACTCTGTATTAAACTTTTCAACCATATTAGCCCATCTTCACATTCCTATCACAGACTACTACAAGGTATTACAGCTCCTCTTCCAGCTTCATCTGCTGCACTCTGCTTTATTCCTGCTTCCTACTCACTCATCATATTTCAGGTGCTTGTTGTGTAATGCCACAGATACTACTAGATTTTCAAGATCTCTTTTAATTCTGATTGACATGCGTTTTCAAAATTCTCTGTAGAGATCACAATCATTGAAATACCCACAATGAGTGATATAAACCATTGCAGTCACCATATTTTCTGTGAGTGCTAGAGAATACAGCGGTGAAATGTTACATTCCACAAGAGAAGGGCAGATATGGTGAGTCTAAGTAAAAAGTTGACTTACTGATTCTCATGTGGGAAGTAAACTTCCCTATATTTACTCAAAAATCCATGTGTATATTGTCAATAATTTGAATCTAGAAAAACTATATAAAGGGATATCTCTTGGGTTTACCTTGTTTCTTCAGAAACAGAATTACAGTCACTTAGAACTCCTCCTCTTTTACTGGTTACTCGCAAATCTGAAAGTTTTGGTGCTTCAGTTTCTGCCTGGATAAAAACTTCTGTGGGTTTTTGGGAATTCTTATAAAACTGAAGTTCAACACAAAAGTCTTCTTTTTTCTGATCCAAGATGTGTGTTTCTAATTGGGAAGAGAAGCAAACACATTTTATCATTTAGAGAATGACACAAACTTGAGATATTTCATTTGAAAATGGTTTGTTATAAGAATATAATACTGTAGTAGAAAGGAATAAGTAATTTGGTTTCAGATTCGCTTCTTCATCCCTTTACTAGGGAATGAGACCTGTGTTACCTACAGCATGGATGTAGGAATTACAACCCATTTACTGGATTTTTCTCATGGAAATATGAAAAATTCATCACCATTTCTTTATCCTTCTTCCCCCTTAAATGATTGCTTAAAATAATGCTGACTGTAGAAAATTATTTACCTATCTCTTACAAAATTCAGCTCTACTACAGTGAGATAAGATGAATTTCTGCTACAGACAGGGAAATTTTTAGACTATAACTAGACTCTGAATTATAGTGAGGTCTCTTTCAAATCCATTTTGGCTACAAAAGGAGTACCATCATCAAGCTATAATTAGCAACAACAAATTTAAAGCACCATTATTTGCTCCTGGAGAGAGTGAGGTACAGGCTCATACAACTAAAGAACTTGAAGAATGCAAAGCAGAAATTGTGCCAAAGGGAAAAATTATCTGATTAAAATGTTGAGTATGATAGTTAGTTCTCTTAAGCTTGGCTACTAGATATTTTTTAGGACATATTTCTGATATCAAGGCATGTAAATGAAAGAAAGATCCACATAGCACAAGTGCTCTTTCATAAAGCAAGAACAAGTATGTTTTAATTATAGAATTATATTAAAAAATGAGAAGGAAGCAGTCTAAAACCACTGGAAATGGAAAAAAGGTGCATATATTTTTCATTCTTTCATTTAGACTAGTAGAGAACAAACACTGGAGCTTTTGCTTATTTAATAAAGTTAGTGTTTCCAAACGTTTTGGATAAAATATAGGGCATATATTATTGGATCCATCCTATAATATCCTGCTCAAAAATAATAAGAAACTGCCTAAACAGTAGAAATCAAGTAGATATAGACCAAAAACACAAATCAATCAGTATCAAGGTGCCATCCTGCAGGTAAACATATATAAGCACAGTTTCCAAGTAAAAAATACTGAAAACTTTCTCTGAACTGTATTGCAATAGATTCCTCTTTCCTTAAATGTAGAAAGACACAGACAATGGCACAGGGAACTTGCCCCAGGGCCCCAAGAGATGACTTGGGAATTGGCTGGAGTCAATTTAACAACTTCCAATATGAAGTTATGTGTTACCACCTCCAGGAAAAAGTTACGGGACCCACTGCTCACCTGTATTCTCCGCATCCACTTCAGCACAAACATTTGAATTCACTCTAACCATTCCTGTAAACTGTAACCACTGATCTCTGTACTCAAAAAACTAGAATCTTTGTTTCTGAGTATGTGGGGACCATTACCATAACACATTTGTTGATTAGGATAATACTACTTTCAATACTGTGACTGAAATATGTTCCTCATATCATTTCACAGCTAATGCAGACATTGAACAGAAGGCCACAGCCACCTGGATTCTTCGAACAAGTGTACGCTGTTTCCACTGGCTTGAAATCCTGCAGGTTTTTGAGCAGAGATTTCCTCTGAAGTGCTGCTACATCTGAAAATTGGATTTGATCTCAAAACCAGTTTTTAGATGTAGCTGCACTACAGAGGAAGTGAGAAAAAAGGATCTCTAAAGACACATGTGTTAAAAAAATCACCAAATATACTCCCAGAACCTGACTCTATTTGGGAGTAACAACATACAAGGGCAAAATTTTGAATCCTTTCCATTAAGTACTATCTGAAAACTAGCCTAGCCTGAATTTCCATACTTGCAAAGCATTTTATAGGGAGTTATGTTTCGCATTTGATTTATATTATAAAGAACTTCCTATGAAATATCCTATTTGCTTCTTCCATATCAGATGCAGTGTCTGTATAAATGTAGTTGCAAATTATGCTCAGATCCTGCAGGGGAGGTGCAATGCTTCACTTGCCGTAACAACTTTTCCTCCCCTTTCTCTATAGGGCATCCACTTATTCTGTAAGCTATATATACGTGAAGTGCCTCAAGCCAAGTGTGCTGCATTCTGTGGAAGAATTCAAGTAGAATGTATATCTGTTGCAACAACCAGTGATGGTGTTGCCAGGAACCTTTGTTCCTTGTTTACCACCATGGTACTCTACTTCGGCCTTACGAAAGCTGGAGAAGAAAATTCTCACTCCAGAGTGCTAAAAAGTTTAAATGATGTTTAAGACTGCTTCTATTCCCTTAGCATGAGAGCAAGTTTTTCTTCTTTTCACAGTTTCTGTTTTGTTCATTTGCTCCTTTCATTCCAGAGACCACAGAGGAGTCACTGAAGTTGGCAGAGACCACTGCAGATCACCTTGCTAGCACCTCCATCACTTGTAACAGGAAGTTGACACCAGCAACATCCAGGTCACCTGTGCCCTGCTGTTGTCTGTCCAGAAGATCATTAATACCACTGTAGTCCCCCATAAGAACCAGGCCCTTTGAACATGAGAGTTCTTTCAAGTTCCTGAAGAAGATCTCATCTGCTTCACTCAATCCTCCTCCATGCCCCTCCCTCTTAGGAGAAGGATCAAGGCAAACACCACCTGGGCTCCCACATCCTTGATCATCATGCTCAGAGCCATACAGTCACATGCAATACTTCTCAGGCCACCCCAACAGTATCACTAATGCCTACATGGAAGAGCAGCAGGGAGTAAGAGGGTCAGACGAGCATCAGCAGGCTTTCTATAACATTCTGAATGTGAGCTGTCAACAAGAAGCAAAGGTCTCTAGATGACTGGTCAGTTCAGCAGGCAGATTTTTATTTTTAAAACCAGAAGTGAACATGACTGCATGATGAGGTAAGTATCTGCATGAGCAGCTGCACTTCTGCTAAATCCTTAGGCCAAGTAAAGATACGTGTTTTTAACTGTAAATCACTGTAGCTAAAGAAAAAAGAGAAATTTAGAATAGTAATAGAACTGTGTTGGCATTTATTAATGCTAATGCTGTTTCTTTAGACAACATATATTTGCAGGACACCTTTTCATCCAGATTCAACTCCCTCAAGCACATGGGTAAGACTCAGTAGCATCACAGGAAGGCTGTCAGTGGCATTCCCGGAAACATTAGGTGAAACACAGAGGATCTGTTTTTTCTCCACTGGATTTGTTAAGAGAGAAGATGATGGCAGCCTCTTCCACTCAAAATTAAACCCACTCTGCCCATGGGCATTAAGGTGAGAGGCTTTTACTCATTTAATAAAGCTGTAGTGGTTTTTTTCTTTATCAACATGTGAAATTTGTCAGTAGAATGCTTTGAGGAAGATATTTTGAACACGGTCAGATCAACGGAAGTAGGATTAATTTTATTTTAAAAACCACTTTATTCTTCGTATAGCCCATGACCCCCACTTCAAATAATTTAGGCCTTGGTACATGGTAGCTTGTCTTGTTGCTAAACTAAGTGGCAATTTTAATCAATGCACTTCAATGCTTTTCTTCATGCCTCCTGCAAATCGTATTGTGCACTAATTACCAGTGCTGCAGACACACACTGGGGAGTAAGTAGCATTTGCAATAATCAGGCTGCACAGGGAACATCAGAGAAGGAGTAAAACAGCCTTGCAAGCTTTGGAAAAAATTACGTAGATTTCATTAAGTGGTACCATCACTGCTGATTCTGGTTCTTGAGTATACTAAACAACATTTTTTCCATATAAAATAGAACAAGTTCAGTAGCCCAGATTAATATTTCACTATAGGGAGAAGCCGAACAGCTGATCTTCTGTATGTATTTATCTTGAATGAATAGCTTGTTCACATTGCGGGAAAGAAAAGCAAATGTTAAGAAGAAGGAATATAAAGACACTAGAATTAAATCTGGGAATTGATTGTGAGGGACGTATGGTAAGATAATGCTGTCATGGCTTGAAACAGTAAAGGCAGAACAGAATTCAATGTTGTTAACCTGGGAGTGGTTAAAAAGTCACCTAAAAACATTAAATGCATTATACTGTGCAGGCACCCACTATTCCTCATAGCTTCTAATAAGAAGTGGGGGATAGGTACCAAGATCAGGGAAGGCACAGCATTAGAGAATCCTGCACCAACAGTGATAAATGCACAGAAAGTGCAGATTCAACGGGAAGACAAGAGGCAATAGCTTCCCTTGTTATACCGCTCAGCACATTCAGCAGTCCCATCATCCAGCAGAGGCTGGGCGGACACCCTCTTCCCCCTGTCTATAGTCTTTCAGCACCCTACTAAAATGCACTGATCACCTCAGAGGTTTGCAGGGAATCTCCACGGAATAAGAGTAAGGGAAAATAAACAAAACCCAATAGAACATGCACATAGCACCTTAAAACACAGGACTTGCTACAGATCTGGTTGCAGATAAGCATGGGGACACTAGGAGCCTCAGGTGCAGCAAATCAGCTTCAAGTGTAATAGTACTTACAGTTTGCTACCTATAGCTTACTAGTATTTGTTTTAAGCTGGTCTGTGGCACAGACATAGTATGTTCTCATCTGTCTGCAAAAGACTGCACGAGTGAACCCCTAGGGAGATGGTAGTAACAGGCATAATAGGAAAAAGAGCAGAAGCAGAAAGGAAGAGAATGAGCTACATACACCTTGGGAGCAGGAGCAAAGCTGACTGCAAATTCAGTAGCTATGACACTGTGACACTGTCAGATTAAAAACCTTTGAAAAGATATAGAACAAAACTTTGTGCTGTATTTCAGGAAGTGTAACCTCAATTAATAAAAGCTTCCAGAATTCCTCCTGTTAATCATAGAATCACAGAATGTTTTGGGTTGGAAGAGACCCTAAAGATCATCTAGTTGCAACTTCCCTGCCATGGGCAGGGAGGCCACCCACGAGATCGTTTCCCAGGGCCCCATCCAGCCTGGCCTTGAACACTTCCTAGGACAGGGCATTCTTAAGTTCTCTAGACAACTTGTTTTAGTATCTCACCATTCTGTGGGTAAAGAATTTCTCCAAATATTTTACCTAAATTTCTCCTCTTTTAATTTGACACTGTTCCCCCTTTTCCTGTCACTACCTGAGCAAAAAGTTGCTCTCACTCATTTTTTTATAAGCCCCCTTCAAGTACTGGAAGGCTGCAGTGAGGTCTTTCCAGAGCCCTCTCTTCTCAAGGCTGAAAAATCCCAGCCCTTTCAGCCTGTCTGTCCTCACAGGAGTTGTTCTCCAGCCTTCTGATCATCTTCCTGGCCTGGTCTGGATTTGCTGCAACAGGCCCACACTTTTCTTGTGCTGGAGCCCCCAGCCTGGATGCAGTACTTCATATGGAGTCTCACAGGGGCAGAGTGGAAAGGTGCAGTAATTTTCCTCAACCTGCTGGCCACTTCTTTTAATGCAGCCGAGGATGCTGTTGGTCATCTGGGCTGCAATGTTGTATTTTTTCTTCTCATTCTAAACAAAATCACAACTTCAATGTCTGTGGGGTTTTTTGTTTGTTTGTTTGTATAATACCAAACATTTTGAATTTCAAACAAGAGGGAATATTCACTATCCAACAAAACTATCTATGCAAAGAGCCATCCTGGCCCCACACCAAACTAACCTGCTTCCACTGGAATAACAGGACACACTTCCTATGGTTTAAAAAACTTGATCTTGCCACACTACAAATCACACATCTACAACACTCGCTGCAATAACTATGCATGTAAAAGCATTACTTTAGAACTTCATTTTCACTTGACTAACTGCTATTCTTTATTATTGATTTTCAAATTATCTAGATTTTTTCCTACAATAATAAGACTACAAACTTAACCTCATGGCCACTAACTTTTCAAGCCATGCAAATGAAATTAGTACTATGGCCGAATATTCCTTTTTGAGCTGAAAATGATGAGTCAATCATTTTGTCAAAAGACAAACATTCATTCACTCAGCTATTTAACTACAGGAACTTGGACCAAACAGAACGACTGTGAAAGCCTCAGACTGCTCAACAGTTTACCCTTTACTGAATGATTAAAAGGTATAAATCCTGAAAAAGAGTAGGAACCAAAATTAAAGGCTTTTATAGGCATAAATACACAAAGAAAGAAAATTAGCCTGGTGGAAGAAATCTGATCCTATTGTCTGGTATTAGTGATAAGAGTTGGTTTAGGTCATGCATTTTCAGAATGCCTGTATTTTCCTTTTTCATTCATATTTGAGGTAACACAGATGCAACATACATGATTTACATGCATATGTCAAAGCTGTCCATTACTTTTGACTCATTTCCACACTGTTTTATCTTTACCATGATCTACAAATAATTTTTCAGAGTTAATCCTAAGAAAAGGTGCTGTACCTAATTTTCAGAAGAAAGTAATTCCTGCTTCTGGAAAACAGTTACAAAAGGTCAGTACAAAAATACAAGGTCTGTAATATATGCTTTCTCCAAAACAAACAACATGAAAAAGTGAAGCTTTATTGTCTTTGGTCTTCCTATAGATTTACTTATGTTAGCAATTATTACGGTCCCGTCAGTGCAGTGTAGTATGCTGAAAACAAGTAATCTGCCACTAAGAGCAAATCTCTGTCCCTTCATGATGCACATTTTCTAGTGGGACTCTAAGCTCTCCCTAAACCACTTCTGTAGCATGGAAGAATGGCAGTCATAGGAACCTGATAACAAGCAAAGACTGAGCTCAGAGTAGATTTGTAATAGAAATCTAATTCCTTTTATTTCTCTGTGCTCTGCTCAGCCAAAGTTCCATGTACTACCTGCCAAACCCTTGGCAGTAACAAAGAGGAAATCACCACACAGATGCATTGTACAATCAGTGTCCCAACAATACATGAGTACATACCAACTCACATCATTGCCAGGGGCAGGGGAAAGGAACTCTCTTCTGGGGAGAAGGGGTTCCTTCTGGGCCAGAAAATGTGGCTGAGGGAGGAAGAGGGAGCTGTCCAGTATTGCTTATTAAGGGGGATAGGGGGTGTGGTTTCTGTGTGAATAGTTTCTTTTCTTATACCCCCTATCGTTAGTATTGTTGCTGTTACTGTTCAGTTTCTTATCTCATTGCTGTACGCAGTAAACTGCTCTTATCTCAACCCATGATCTTTGCTTTTCGTGCCTCAAATTGGAGGGGGGAGAGGGAGTGGCACATGGTTTTAATGGAAGAATTAATTGGAGAATACCATTCCTAAACCAAGTTGTAATTGGTGTCCAGCATGAGGCATGAAGGCTTGAGATACAACAGATCTGCCCAGAGAGGGTTGGAAACAAATTTGATCTAAGCATTTGTTGTATTAGGTCCAGAGCCAGTGGTCAGATTGTTGCTTGGGCTGTTCAAATGGGTGTGTATATATAACCTGTATATATTCCCATATGTGCTCCTCATGATGATCTTTTTCAGAGCAGGGAGAGGGATCAAGATTCATTTGTTGCTGTACTACAGGATATCAACTTACGACATGATAACATCAAGGGCAATCACATTTGGGATGTGCATTCAGCGTTTCTCTCCTATCCTTACTCAGGCACTACCACGTGGAGGAAAGGGACAGTTGGATCTACCGGACTCTGTGGATCCCATGACCTGGCACACCAGACCCACAAGAGTATAAGGCTTTTGTTGATGCTGGCACACAGTGTCCTCTGATGCCACCAAGATATGCAGGGGCAGAATCTAATCCTATTTCTGGGTGACAGGCATCCCAACAGCTGACTCTACTGGAAGCTGAAATGAGCCTGAGGGGGAACAAATGGCAAACACACTTCCTTGTGACTGGCCCAGAGGCCCCATGCATCTTTGGCATAGATAACCTCAGGAGAGGGTATTTCAAGGACCCAAAAGAGCATCATTGGGCTTTTGGGATAGCTGCTGTGGAGACAGAAGAAATTAAGACAGCTGAATATCTTTCCTGGTCTCTCAGAAGCCTCTGTTCTTTAAATGTCAGCAGTCCTGAGTGGGCTTGAATAGGAAACCCCAATTGCCCAGGGATTTTGGAAATCATCACTAACAGGCTTGAAGGCAAAAATTTTGGATTATCAGGTGGAAAAGGGCCTGGTTCCAGCAATGACAGGGTTGATTTTTGTAGTAGCCAGGAGGGGACATGGCCAGGACACAGACATTATTCTATATCACCTCATGTCATGAGGACTCTTTTCTGGGAAGATGGCGTGCCTTCTGGTCCAGAAAATGTGTTGGAGGGAGCCATCCACTACTGACCATTACTGGGGGGAAAGGGTATCTGTTACTGGGTGTTGTGTGGTCTGTGTTCTTCTCCTGAATTGTTTCTTTTCCTATACCCCGTCGTTAGTATTTTTTGCTGTTACTGTTCATTTTCTTATCTCATTGCTGTTCCCAGTAATTTGCTTTTCTCTGAATCTGCGATCTTTACCTTTTGTGGCTCCAGTTGGAAGGGGGAGGGGGAGGTGTATGTGGTTTTAGTGGGAGTGCTAACTTGGAGAATACCATTCCTAAACTATGACACCATGACAGAAGCAAAAACTGCAGAAGGCGCTGGATCCACGCTGCATCTTGGAACCTGAGCTACCTCACTGATGACCCTCCCTGCTCTTTTCTTCTGCTCTGAGTTGTGAAATTTTTCTCTTTTCTGTCAGAGAAGTTTAAGAAACTAGTATCTACTGTACTTCAAGAAAAAAATACCACATTTACTTATGAATGGCAAAACAACATTTACACGATCAAAAAAATTAAGATTAATTTTAAATAACTAAAATAGTAACCTTTGACACTTCTTTATGATGATAATTTTAATTCACATGACAGGTTGGGTTACAGTATTTGTATATTAGAAAACAGATGTGCAATGTACAATATAAACAAACTACTTGTAGTTTCCGTATTAGGCAGAATAAAGGAAAAGAGATTTTTTAAAATTATATTGATTATCATTCTAATGCAAAGAACTTCCAAACAATTAAAACTGCCATAGAAGTCACTCAGGTGAACACAACAATGCAATTCAAATACTTGATCTCTGGCTACAGCTAAGCATTTGAGTTGTCCAAAAACCAGAACAAAGAAAACAACGTAATCTTATTGCAACTTTGTTGAGAAAGTTATCTGCAAATGCAATAAGAATAACCAAAGCTATATTGTGCCTTAATGTTTTTGCTTGCCCTATATCCCGTAACACATACATACACAAAAAAAGAGAAGAGGCTTGAAAATATTTTGTCTGCTAAAATATGGACAAAACTCAGAAGTTTAATGGTTCATTTTTTTTTATTATTCCTTAAAGGAATCTAAAGAGAACAGTGAATTCTATTTTAGCAATGTAAGTTGGGGGGCATCTGTGTTATTTTGAATGCTTCCGTATTCACCTGTACTTTTGTGGAACCCTGGCAACACCCTTCATAAAGAAATAAATTGAGAAGGAGATTAAGAACAGTTGAAATTATTCTGGCAAAGGCCATTTTTTACAATTCTCCAAGGATTCTGATTATTTTAATAATGATGTTTCCCTCGCCTGTCTCTCTCACTAAGTCTTTTGTCCTCTTTTGCATCTAAACGGCAATTGTGTACAAACTGTTGAATATTTAAAATAGAAAAATGCTATTCAGTCTTTAAAGTACGTGACCAATCATTATTTTGGTATTTGCTGCAGTTAATCGTGATGCATTTATTAATGTGTAAATATCAGGCATTTCCTCTGGCATTCCACTCTTCGTTTGCAATTCATTAACATATTGTTATTTTAAAATATTAGTCTCTGAGAAGACACCAGATTTTCATTGGCTTGGTCTCACAGTAGAAAAAGCATTTTTATATTCTGAATGCATCAAAACAGCAGAATCTCTAGGCAGATACTAAGTGGGATTCACTGAAACACAATGTTAGTTCTAATGGATGCATGATTGTGTTTGGTCTTTTGAAACTTTGAAGTATAGGTAAGTCTTGATCACACAAATTAATAAATCCTAAAGCTGGAGTTAACAATAACCATTACACCCAAATTCTGCAGCTTAGCCCAGCCAATTTTTCAAAAGGTCAGGTTGTGAACTGGAGAAGATCAGGGAGGTCCACCGCATAGCTTTGTTGCCAGGCATCTCTCATCTGGATTGTTGCAGGCATTTATTAGTATTCGTCAGCAGACTCAACAAAGCAAACAAGAAATTCAAGCATGAATAATAAAATGAAATGCTGCTATATAACCCTTTGTCATTCAGCAAATATGGGACTTTTTAGCTACATTGTTCCTAAACCTGGGTTACTACTTTAATTTTTCTCCACAGTGCTGACTGAATGAGTATGCATGTGTGTTAAATGCAGAGCTCCCTTAACAACTGCAGGACTGCCATTTAATCTGTTGGTAGATGGACCATTTCCTGTGGGAACTCTAGCTATGATTTCCAGATCCACCAAATAAATCTCAGATTAAGATTCCAAATGAAACCTGCCTTTGGCAGATAAAAAATGTCAAGATGGATATAAACAGTAAAATTATAAATTATCTAGGTGTTGCACGATGACTTGATGTGCGTTTTTTGTTTACACTTTCCCTGATATCACAACTATACAAGGCATTCATCAAATGTCAAACTTTCATAATACTGGAGGCATCATTAAAACTGTTTGGCTAAGGACCTTGAAGTGTTTAAGCAGTAGCTCAAAAGTATATTTGTGCAAAGTAGAAGAATAAATTTACATATCAGCAGCAGCTCATAAGGGATGGGTAAATATTCTGTTTATCTCTCATTGTAATTCAGGTTAGTTTAAATACAGGGTTTCAGGATATCATTACAGCCTATATGGAGTCATTACATAATTTCCAAACATAGTGTCTGCTGGAGTTTTACTAAGCATGCTGTGTTTATGTTTTCTAAACCAACCAAAAACAAAGTAAACCCTCCCACCCCATTTGTCTTTTGCTATTGTCATATCAGACAATTGCTTTTCACATATAACCCCTTCCATTATCTAAATCTAAATGATCCAGAACTCCCTTTTATCTAGGCAGGGTCATGTTTCCCAATGCCCATTAATTATAGAGAAAATTCTCTTATCCAAATGTACTCAACTTCCCCTACCACACACAAACAACTAAAGCTTTGTTGAATTAAGAGTGCTAAACAAAATCCCACGAAACTACAGCTTTAGAAGTAAAGAAAAAGATTGCAATTTTAAGTGTCCAACATAAAAGACAGATCACTCTGCATAAAGTAGCCATAAGACATCTTGCCCCTGCACCCTTTACTCCAGTAGTGTTCTACTAAAGATGCAGGTGAACTCACAAATGAGAGTCTGCAAGGCACTCCCTGAATAACCTTTCTTTTAATAATTTTTAAATATTTTTGCTCTGAAGTTAAGCCTCATTCCAGCTGTTGTAAAAATAGAAGTAATGAAGGTTTCTAAAGAAGAAAATAACCAAATTCCTCTTGCACTTGTGCAAGGTCTTCAAAAGCTCCTTCTGAAGCACTACTTAAAAATTACTGTGGTAGTAAGTGCTGTTCTCTCTGAAGTACATTTAAAGACATTCTGAAGTTAACTGCACTCATACTTTACACACTTAAGATTCAAAGTGCAATACTTCAAGGTGTGCATTCGCCCCATCCTTAGAGCTTGCAGCCCTCAGTGCAAGCTCCAAGGCCCTACGTGTTTTGAGCGCACCATAAAGGGTCAAACAAAATCATATTCACAACACTGCAGTGAGTCAGGCAAAAACTGGGTATCTAGTGCTTCTGATGAGGAATCTTTCTGCATGCAGTCTGGCTAAAAATGTGCTGTATTCTACCATTCAAAATGTCCAAGGAAAGAAACGTGATGGAAAAAGAAGAGATGAGAATTTATACTCATGAAGGGGTGATTATATTTACAGGAAAGACCAAGCAGTACTGGATGATTTTTCAGTTATCATTAGCTCATTCTTATCTTCTGTTACATCACACTATTCCTTCTTCTTCCATGGAAGACATTTTCTTCATCTTCTATGCTTAGTGCTGTTCAATAGTTATTAGCCACTTTTCCTAGGTTTTACTCACAAAAATTCATCCTCTCAGCCTCCTTTCAGCCTTTTACATCATTCAGAGAAATCTGCAACTACGCTTGGTACTTTGCAAGGGGATCTCTGACAGCACACCATGAGTTTGATGCTGAAAGCACAGCACACATTGAGGACACTGATCATTTGAGCCACATGGGTGTAGAGGATGCTGCCTCTGCATATCATGTAGATTTTGCTGCATACAAACCACCCCTGAAATATCCAGGGCTTGTTTCTTTCCCAAGTAAACAGCATTTTGTTGCTAAAAGATGGTTGGAGAGGGAGAAAAGGCTCACAGTATCTCTTGTTGAGGCACGTAAAAGAAGAAAAAGACTTCACTGTGACAAGTATGCTTAATTCTGCCTCTGCTACAGCCTTGAAGGAGGGGCTTTAGATTTAGAGTGTTTACAGCTGTAGTGGGTATATTCTGGGGAAACGGGCAGCAGCACCTTTACCATTAGCTGCTTTTTTACCCAAGTATAGCACTAGATGGAAAACCTTTACAATGCCATATTATTCTCAAGGCTTTCTTTACCCATTCACCTTTGTGCATGTCACACTCACACAATAGAAATTCAAGACAAAAAAGTCCTTGTAATTACTATTGCAAAAACAAAACCACAAAAAAGTACATTAAAACTATTACACAACTAGAAGAGTTTTCTACCTCTAAGATAGTCAAAATTACACAAAAATATGATTTGTTTTACGTAACCTTTGCATATCACTACATTTCCTCAATTACCATGCATATAAAAAACCCAAAAACCCACCACCAGATAAAACACCTCCTTTACAAATTTCCCTGCACAAGCTGATTCTGCAGTTCTGTTCCAGTCTACATTATCACATCTCTTTAAAGCCAGTCTCTGAACTAGTTTCCAGACATGCAATTTTAAAGTATATTTACAAGTTGCAAGCATTCTTTTGAAGTTACATGGAAAGTGTCTATATGGATCATAACTGAAGTTGCCATCAAATTCTTAGAAGTGAAATTGGTTTACTGACTTACATTTCAATATATACTTCAAGTAATGGCTTAGCAATATATATATTTATTTCTATGCTTGAAAAACATAATAACCACCTTTTAAGAAAGTAAACAACTTTGCTATTAAAATAATTAATCTATTAACTTGTCTTAGGAATTTACAAATAAAAATTATTTGATTCCTTTAAATCTGGAGTCAACAAAACTCTAATTTTGTTGTCAAGACAAACCAAACAGTACTTAAAATTCTAAGACTTCTCCTAATTTCTGCCCTGTCCTGAAAGTATGGATGCTCATAAATATGTCATAAGGAGAAACAATACAATAGTTAGAGACTATAAAATACAGAAGCAAAGCTGCACCTATTCAAACATAGTACATGAGTCAAGTAAGACACAAATTTAACTCCAGCATTTCACACTCACCACTTTTCTGTCCTGGTAATTCTTCTGGAAAACTGCTGTACCATGTCCTAAATGTATATGTAAGAAACCACCCAATTCCAGGTTCCCTCTTGTGTTTTCACAGTATTAATGTTTTCATAGTTCCCATCATGCATGGAAACCCTACTGAAGTAACAACTCTACCCCAATGCAATGCGTTTGCCCACACCCGCCACCACTGCAATGCAAAGATATGCACCTATCTGCCAACACAAGTTTATTTTTATAATTGAATACTATTCTAGACTTTCTAGCTTGGATCCTGAATATTTTTCATTTTTAAGTGGCATAGTCCTCACCAGTCTGCTGCCAATGCTCCTGGTACATTCTCTCAAGTATCCTTAGAGAGAAATGAAAAAAGGCATTAACCTTCTATTAAAAACAAGAGAAAGAATGCATTTAAACTAGATAAAAACACAAAATAACAAGCCTTGAACACAGACTATTCTTTAAATCTTCCTGATGGAACAGAACAGTGACAAACTCTTCAATCCACACAGGGATACTACACTTCTAACAACTCGGAAAGTTAAAAAGAAAATTCCACCTATCAAACACTTCAGATACACTCCTCTTAAACACTACCTTTCTTTCAAGTATTTTATTTTGTAACATCTATTAACAGGTTACACATTATCCCATATAACTGCCATAAACCTACCACTTCTCTGTATCTAATGTTTTTTCTATTTTTTAAAAATCTCATTGCTTTGTTGAATTTTCATCCAGTCAGTTGAATTTCATCTTGTATTTGCTTTACCATCCTTATTTGTTGACAAATAATATAATCTCCAATATTTCAGTTTGCTATTAAAATTTTTTGAATAAATCATTATAGCGTTATTCTAAAACCTGCTTTTAAACTTCCAAGTTACAAGAAAGGAACATCTAAATACAGTACAGTACCAGCTGCCCAGAGGAAAGAGACGAAGATGACAGAGCCAGTAGAACACAAAATGGTACACTCCTCAACATATGCATTTATACAGAAAATGGAAAGTTGCTGTGATTAAGTAATACAATGAGAGAATGCACCAGAATATCTACCAAGGGCACATATTGAACATTATATTGCTGAAATTGGCCTATTATCTTTATGATAAGTGAATGTAATTTAGCTGTTAATACCCAAATTAAATTCTAAGAAAAAAAGAATTCCTCATCCACACCAGTATGAAGACAGGAGATATACCCATAATACCTTTTTCTAACTTACCTAGGAGCCAAAGCACAAAGAATTACATGACTTATTAATGATCATGGAAAAGAAAAGTGTATAAATTTTACTTTTGTTTATATAACAACTTCTATTGGATACATCAATCTGTAAGTGTTAGCTTGGAAGAAACAGCTGTCTAAACAGCACAAATATTGACTTAATGTATCAGAAAAATAATGTACATGAAACTCAGTAACTACTCAGTTTTAAAAATATCTCTGAGCAGCAGCAGAACATAATTTCTTGCAATTAGACAGAAAATATTTCACAGAGAACCAGTTTCATTTGCCTACTTTGGAAAACTTAACCTTTTGAACCATTCTTAGGGTATGCTGACCCCTAAAGGTCTAAAAATACTAAACCTGATTAAGCCATTACACGTTTAAATTGTCAAAATACAATTCTCCAATAACTTACACCACCATGACTATTTCTGTTTACAGAGTATATGATTCAAATACTTGAACTTCACTCAGTAACAGTTCAAAATTCCATAAATTAAAAGGGATTTACAAGTAGTTTATTTTACAGAATAATACAGATAGAAATTCCTTTACATATGAAAGAAAAGCATCATCTACAAAATGAAGCATCTTTCTTCTAAACAGACTCTGCATAAGAAACTTGACATTTATTATCTTTTTGAGAGAGAATATATAGTATCAAACTCAAAAAAGGAAATGTACAAGAAGCTATGAGGCTCTCCTGTAGAGGGAAATTTTGATGTTGATACACCTATTTCATTTTGTACTTTTTAACCTACACATAGTCACTTAATAGCAAAATCCACCCTAAAGTGAAGGTCTCTTTTTTATGTTTTTCCCTTTCTTCTTTCTCCATGTTACAATCTAGTCACAAGCCCCTTTCTGACAATTCTTTTCTACAAAGTCAGTCAATCATATAACGTACTCTCAAATTCAGTGGGTTTCTTTTCCCCTTAGGTTTCTGTCATGAAACATAGAAGAATGTATCTGAGGGCAATTGTGGCTGGTCAACCAAATATAAATACAAAAAGATACTTGCATCCTGATGAAGATGAAAACTCCATCAACTGGGGAAGCTCCAAGTTAACCAAGGTCACCTTTACCTCCAAGCCTTACCTTACCGTCTAAATTCAGTTGAGCTACTAATGAGAAACTCATTACTATTAGTAGATGGCTTAATCATACCCTAGCCAGGAGAGAATAGCCAAGAAAATTACTTTAAGACAGACTTTCAGATTTATTTTTAACAATTAAAAAAAGGTTGGAAAGTTAAATGCAATGTACAGACTAAGAATTTAAATGAGACTTCTGAAAGTTATACAAAACCATTATCAATAATCCAGAAAATAAAGGTGAAGCTTTATATTCATGTAGCTGCTCTCCTGTTACTCCAAGTACTTTTAAGGGGCAGTATGTGGTTGTGGGTTTTTTCTTTTCTTCCTAAGTCAGTCATGTATCAGCAAGAACAAACACACTCCAGTCACTGCCTAGCACTGGTACAACACCTGAGGTTCCTTATTAATATCTTTAAAGTTCCTACCTTTTGACCACTTCTCCATTTGTTCTTCTGAACTTGTTTGATCTGGCACAGACTCCAGTTTTTGCTTGAAGGTTTCACAGCTAAAATAAAACAAACTCTAGATAAATAAACTTGAAACAACATAATACACCTATACTTTGCCTTCATTTAACAGAAAATTTACAAGACAAATGATTTTAAGTATTTATAACAGCACAATGAAGTCTGCATACTTTAACAGTCAGTGAAAAATTATATTTCTCAGTAAATTATTTTTTCCTCACTCATCTAATTTGTAAAATTGTTTGGTTCAGCTTTCTGTTGCATATGATGCCTTTGTTGAAGTATTTATTAGTTTGGTTTTTTCTTCTAGAGTCTGATCTTGGAAGTACATGTTTCTGAGCACAGCCCAAATCACACCTAGCAGTCCTGCTACAGGCAAGAAGACTGTTCACTTTGGCAGTTATTACAGATGGTGGCATGTGCTTCAGTTTACAGCATTCTTTCTCTTGCTGTAATTTCCTAGATAAAATACAGATAAAGTGGCCCATGACCACTCCAACTCTGAATTTGCAGGTCTTTCTAAACAGCTAAATAATGTATCCTAATATTTGCCTGCATATTGCTTCAGAGTGTAGTTAATTACACAGTTGCAGTATTTCATATAATCAAAGATCTTCAAGAAGTAACCCTCAATAAGACCTACAGTAAAACATTATGCCTACTAGGCATCATTTGGGGTGTTAAAATATTTGCTCTCTTATGTTTTAAAAATTCAATGACACTCTGTTATCTCAAGGAAATCTAAACAAGTTTGTAATCTTGGTAACACAGTAAGCCTACCACAAATTGTATTATTTACTCAAGCACCTTTTTAAAAAGTATTGTACATAGGATAATTTTTGATCTTTAACTACACAGTTGTGCTTATTTTGTATGTTTTCCCTGCTACTTTTTTTACATTTATTAAAAAGATACTACATGTGCCTTGAAGATACAGTGGCTGGATTATGAAAACACTCAGAGAGTTGTCATTGTGCTGAAAAATGTAAGAGATTAAAAAAAAATTAAGTACACATTTTACAATTCAAGTAAATTATACCAAGAAACATATCCTAAATAATAAAGCAGCAGAAGAAATTATTTTCCCATACAACACCAAAAAAGCAGATGATTTCATTTTTGTTTAAAATAATAAAAAAAATTAATTGTACAAACACTTAAGATTCAACACTAACATGAACAGCAAACATTCGAGAAATACATATTTAGCTCATATTTGTTGTTGACTATAAACCTGCACGATAAAAAAAATGCATATGATTTGATGGGCTTAGGTCTTAACAAAAAAATAACAAGTTCACCTCATATCGCAGAACATTGAGTCCCTTACAAGAATCCCTCAAATGAAGCCGTACGCTTCTTCTTCAATTCTGTGTAACCGTGTTGATTTGAAGTTGGCAATCTTTTCCTAAGTTCCTCATTTACTTTTGGATTAGCTGAAAATATAGAGGGTTATTAATATCAAGAAATAGGTTTCTGTCAATGAAGCCATTTCCCTACATATTGCACAAAAAGGTTCATAATAATTGCAGTATTTTAATAAGATATTCATATAGCAAGACATGAAAAAAATATGGTATTTAATAACCTCTGGAGTATTTTAAAGCATGTCTTAGGGCCTTAATGTGTCTAGTAATATACTATTTAAAACCATAATTTTATCCCTCCACAATATACAGTCATTCTTCCTCACCATTTACCCAGCTAATGAATGCCAGCAATTAGTAAAATGTAATCCCATTGCACAATCATTTTAATGCTTTTAGCACTCAGAAAAGTAAACACCAAATTAATACTGCTCAAGCCATATCAGATCCTAGTTGGAAGCAAGCAATTATAGTTCAGCTCCTCAGGTGTAATTAAATGATTGGAATGATTTAGTTCCATAAATGCAAGTTAATTCATAAGCAAGCAACAAATATACTGGGAGTAATTACAAGAAACATTGACAGTCTAAGCAAGGCATGTGCCTTCCTGTACTTGATATAGGAAAATGCTGCCCTCTCCCGGAAAAAATAGACTATGGCACAGGAAAAATTTATGACTGAAGTCAAGAGGCTCATTTTACAGACTTTGTCTTCATAGGTGAAATAGGTTCTGCTATTTAATAGGAATTTTCTGGTTTAAACAAAGAGAAAATAATAAAAAAAAGTTGATAACAGATTAAAGTCACCTATTGCTCAAAGTAAAACAGAAAGATTTCTGGGACTCCCTAGGGCGTGCCAGTTAATTTCCCCATAATTAGAAAAAAAAGTTAGGATACAGAACAAAAAAATATTCCAGACACTAAGTATTTAAACTGTTTTCTCTGAAACCAAACGCTGCAATAGGTAGGTGACTTGTGCATAACACTTACTTCTTGTTCAAGGCGTACCTTTACAGAAGGTACCTTGAACATAAGGTATTTTTAGAACCAAAACTTACTGAACCATCATTATTCAGTGAGTGTTAAACGTCACCATATCAAAAGCAATCAGAAGTGGCCATTAAGGTTTTCACACAAGGAATAATCAGAAAAATTGAATACAGTTATTCTAAATCCTTACTTTCAATTGAAGACAATCTGTTAATAATCAATCTGTGTACTAATGAGAAGAAATTAAAGCTGGAGATTAAAATAAAGTGTACTGGCAGACTGAGACAAAACTGAAAATACAAAATGAAACTGTAATGCCAATGCTAGAGGTAATTTTAAATCTAATTTCCTTATTCACTATCTACTTATCCAACCTGCGTTAGTGTAAAACTACTTGGACATCATGAAACAAAGTGAAAATAGAAAGAAAATGTCCCTATCGGTTGAATATAAAATGAAACTGTCACATAAAATTCATAGTTAAGTACAATAATGAAAGAACTCTCAGATCTAACTGTTTTGCCATCTACAGCAATAAGAAATGCTTCCTAATGCTGCATATAGCAGTATTGCTATAAAATAAATAAATAAATATATTAAAATAATGGCATAAAAATATTTGTTTGTTCCAGATCTTGGTGTATTTCAAAACAAACCCAAGCTGTACACAAATACCTTTGGTGTTACTTTACTTACTGTGGAAAAGAAAAAAATTATTTTAAGAAGTCATATTATTAAAAGTTTAAAATGTACTGCACATTTGCTTTGCCCTTTGATGTCACAGTCCTATTTTTCTATTCAAATCTTGTACACTGTAAGTTAATTGCTTTTGGAAACTACTTATTATTCATGTAAAAATTAATGTGCCAATGTGTTTAAATCCTTTTAAATGACCATTCATGCATCTTTCTTCTTTAAGTACCAATGAAATCTGTCAAAGATATCAATGCAAGATGGTCTTAGACAAAGTTCTAATATAGATTTTTTCTGCTAACATAAGATTTTCATTTTCGTCAACTTTACTTAAATTCCATTAATTTTTTAAGCTGCTTTTAATAAATTCACAAGTAAAAAATTTTAGGCTCCATAGTCTGTCATTTGTGTTCCAGCTGACTTTATGAATATTAATAACAGTGTTATCCTGATTAAATACGCTTCATATAAAATCCCTGTGAATCCTATAGCTCAGACATCTCATTTTTCCAACTCTTTATGAATTTGGATTCAGACATTAAACTGGAAAAAACCTTAAAAAACAGATTCAATGGCAGATTGGTGTACCCTTCAGCAAAAAGTTAGATGTTCTAATGATTCAAATAATTAAAATTGATAGGACCATATATTGAGATTTCAGGCTTTCTGTACACATGCAACATATTTTAACTGTAATGAAAACATCAACACTTCACAGACAAGGGATTAAGAATCTATTATAAATTAATAATACCTGTCCTAATGCTTACCTTAAACAGGCAGATGATATAATCTTAAATCTTCATGTATAGAGTGCTGATTTGGAGAAGTATTTTCCAAAGAGAAAGAAATTAATGGATACTTAATGACATAAGCATACATATGAAATACATGAACATTCTAGTTTACCATAGGAGCCCAGTGAAAAAACAGCATTAACCATTAAATGGTTCATACTTCAGGAAAACCAACCATTTTCTTAAGAATATCAAATTGAAGAACACAGGAAATACTAATATTATCCTATGAGACTCATGCAGTCCCACTTTCAAACTGTTAATTTCCTTCCATGCTTATATGTTTGAATTATTTACATCTATGACAGACAAAAATGGAAAATTAAGCTCACTGCACTGCCTTCACATTTTTATATAGTGCTAACTGGAATGACTGTTTCCTCATCCATTCAGGGAAATATTCTGCAAAAACACCATTAAAATACTTCGCCTTTCAGTACCTTGGAATACGAATGGATTTTAGGAGAAAAAGAAAAATCTAAACAAAATAATGGTTTATTCAAAATGATGGCATACCAGTCCTGGTTCTAATTATTCATCGACACAAACACTTCATAAGAATTAAATAAAAATAAGAGATATATAAAAGTAACATACATCTGCAAGATAGAAAGCATAAAGTGCTTTACTTGTGCAGTTCCAAATGGCTTTTATTACAGCTGTAGCAGTATTTCCTCTCTCTGAGGCAAAAACCCAACCTCCTGAGTGTCTGCAGAATAACTGCTATACAAAGAAACACCCCACGGTAACTCCAACCCCACAAGAGCACCAGAGAAACACCAACGCCAAAGCTTTCTCTCCCTGGGCAGGACTGAGGAGTCCATCCTCTGAGCTGGAGTTCAGTTCCTGAGTCCCCTCCTCAGGAACAGAAACACTGTTGGGACCACTCTATATGGAGACCCAATGGCTGCAAACCCCCATTCCTTGGTCTTGCCTTGAAAAAGATTTGAAGGCAACCACTGAATCACGGCCTTAGCTGCTCTGACAGAATGCAAACCTTTGCTGCCTTCAAAGTCACCCATTCTTCACAAAAAGTCCTCCAATCTTGGAGGAGTTTTCCCACACAGAGGGTTATCCCACCTGCCCCACCTCTGGTGGAACAAGAGACCAGTTCCCACTACCCCTTGGAACAGCACTGAAACAGTTTTTGTCCCCCTTAAAGATGCAGTTAACAGTTGACATTGACAGTGCAGGGATGAAGTACCATATAGTTTATGAAGTGGGAAACAGAGAATGAATTTTAGCATTATTTCCATAAGATTAATTAGATTGGCAGGATCTTCTAAAATATCCTGAAACGTTTTGCCTTGGGGCATGCTAAACTAAAAAAATTAACTTAGGAGGGGTACTCTACATAAAAATCAGTTACCTTCTCAAAGCATTTCCCCAGGGAACAAACAGACAGTTTTCTTAGCCCAGGTGGATGTCAAATTTTGATTCAATGATACACTCCTCTAAAAAGAGTCACATTTCCTCCCTATCTTTAAGAAACTTTGTTGTGTACCAGAAATCTAAGGCAATTCAAAATAAGTTAAAACTAGTTTTGGGCAGTTATAAAAACATTAGTCAAAGGATAACAGAGATAGCCAATCCAAGTATTTTTACAAGTGGAATAACACTCATCTGTTAGATACTTAAAAGCTGTGAAATGAAACATACTTTTATTACAGAGGTGCTTATTTTATTGCATTGTATTCTATTACTTTTATATACTTTTAAATACAAATAGTTTAAGCAGAATATTCTGTTTCTTTTAAAAAGAATATAAAATATAGACATGTGGATTAACCTTACAAGCAGATGAATGCAGCATGAGCATTACTTCAAATTTATAACTCTCACATCACAAAAAAGACTTTAAGATTTTGGTTAATAGAAGTATCTTCATTATTTGGAAGCTTGATAAGAACATTTTCCCACAGGGCAGAGTGAAGCAGTAATCCCAGGCTCTTCTTCCCTGCTAATTCTTGACCCAAAAGGAGGTAAGACACAAGCATTTGGTTTCAACCTGCTCTGTTGTCTTCTTTCCCAGTTTTCAGCTGTCCTTTGTCCTCCAATTCTTTTCCTTTTCCTTATTTTTGTCTTCTCTTTGACAATGCATACCTTTTCCTTTTCCCCCTACCCACCACCTCTTTGAAATGTAAAGAAAACCACAGAGAATCTTGTCAAAGACTGTCTCTACTTTTCTTCGCAGCTTTTCTCATCTTGCTGAGCATTGTGTGAAGCAGCTTTCTTCTATGACACTCTAACTAACATTATTTTCATTTTAATAATGAAACTATGACGTGTGCCATAGGTGTGAACAGCCAGATCATTTGGCCATCTTTCAGTTTTGTTGTAAACTCTTCACTGGCCTTAAAACTCAGTATTATGTATTGTTACAGACAGCCAAATCTCCATTTCTAAACATTTTACAACAAGATTGTAATTTCCATAGCCTTTACGGACAGAAAAAAAGGAGTATTTTAAAATAGCTGTTGTCTTATCTGGAGCCAAAAGAATATTTCAGTAGAATCAGCACTACATAGTGGTTAGGGCTACCTGTGTATTACACTCTGTTGACAGGATCATAGTCAGCAGACAACGGGAAGTTATGAAACCCCCCTGTTTGGCACATCTGAAGTGCTGCATCTGGTTTGACCTGATCACGGATATCCTGAACTAAGTCCAGCAGATGATTCAAGATGATTAGGGGTCTTCAGGACATGAGTTATGAGGAGTTTGCAAGAGTTTGGTTCATTTGTTTTAAGGAGGAAAGTCTAAACAGGCATTTTATTGGGTTTTGGCTGCCTTGTGAGCAAATATAGAGAAGACAGAGACAGATCCTTCTGACAGAGACAAGCTGTAACACAGAAAACTCAAGAGTTATGGGTAAGAGAAAATTTTTCACAGTGGGGAAGATCACTGGAATAAGTTGCTTAGAAAGGTTACAGAATCTCTGTAGTTGGATATAGGCAAGACTCATCTGGATTTATCAACCCAAACTAAATTTGGAGATTGCCCCATTCTGAACTGGATGATATGCAATTCCTGCCTACCTATTTTGTTACCCTAAGGACTGCAACAAAACAAACTCATCAGAACTAGAATTCCTGTAACAGAGAAAAATACTAGGTTGCTTTCTGCTTTGCAGGGCTGGTCAGTAGAGCCCCTGACCAATCAACAACCAAATAACAGTGAGACACAACCAAAGCCCACCCATGTGGCAGACAGGCTAAATGCCAACAGGGAGGAAACAGTGCAACAGCAGCTTGTGCACAGCATTTTGAGCCCTACTGGTCTTGAGCACCCAATTTTCTTCAGTTTGCTACATGACTGGTGATTTTCCATTAGGCTAGATGTCAAATATTGGTTTGCACACTACCCTTCAGTAAACCAAAAATGGACCACTGATACAGTTATTTTACCTGTCTTTTTGAAAGCTCCGGCCTCAAGCCCCACAAAATTCGCCCCTCCCCCAAACATGTAAAAAAGTCACTATGACTAAAGAGCTCCAAAGCTTACTATGGAAATGATTCAAGAAACATGAGTCTACAGTGCTTATGTTCGCAAAATTCGTTGTATAGTATATTCAATATATTGAAATTCCCAAATCCCCCAATCATAAGTTCTTTTATCACAGAACTAAGTTGCTAGCCAACATTTTACCATAAAAGCAAAAAACAAAAATCACAAAACATTATAAGCACATAAAAATATGAATTGTAACTCAGTGCCAAATTCAGAAACCACCAGTACAAGTAATAGCATTAAGAAGAAATTGTCTTCTGCCAAAAACATTCCAATTGTTTGGCTACCTTCACAGAAAGAAGTAAGACTGAACAGGGATGCAATGAAGAAAAGGAGGCAAAAAACCACATTGGAGTAGAGAAACTTGATTCATTCAGCCAACTCACATTTCTCAAGGTACCTTCAAACAGCGCCATTTTTCCTGACAGCAAATGCAGTAAAAATAAAAAGCATAAAGGCTACAAATAGTGTGGATATTGGAGCCTGACCAAAAACTATCATGAGCACTGAACATGCAGAGGCCTGTCAGAAACATGCCAACCTTTCAAGATCCAGTCCTGCACATGGGGACTGAGAGGGGCCTGTCAGTTTCCTGCAGGGAAATACAGCCACACCAGTTATGTATCTGTCAGGCTGTTTTAAACAGCATGAAAACACAAATGAACCTCCACTGCTGTCATAAAGCAACATATCCAGTGCACAGGTTCTACCCAAATTATGCAACTACTCCAATTCTATTGTGTACGCTTCAGCTGCTGAAAGGAATCACATCACCTGAAATTTCACAAGCAAAAAGCCCAGATAAATAAAATAACACTGACTCCACATTAGCCCTATTTGTTCTTTACAAGCAAATTAACTATCATTTTCTTAGATAACTACCTGAAGAGAAAGCTATCCTTCAACTACAAGCGTAATTGCTCCCTTAACCATGCTTGCACGCAGTAAAAGCGTAGGAACATAAAGAGTGTTGCTCAGGTATGAACACAGATATACATTTTTGACTCAATAAACATACAGTCTCACCTGAACTTCTGATTTTGTTTTTTAAATTTAGCAACTAGATCCAGTACACAGTGCCTTCATTGACTAAGTAGTAACTTCACCCTTGTAAGCAAGAAGTGGAAGTTACAGAGAAATGGCACACTTCAGGATGTGTCCAAAGAAGAGCAATGAAGATGGTGAAGGGTCTAGAGCACAAGTCTTATGAGGAGCTGCTGAGGGAGCTGTGATGCTTAGCCTGAGAAAAGGAGGCTGAGAGAAGATCTCACTGCTCTCTCCAACTACCTGAAAGGAGGTTGTAGTGAGACAGGTGTCGGTCTCTTCCTCTAAGTAACAAGCAATAGGTCAAGAGGAAATGGCCTCAGGTTACACAAGAGAATATGTAGATTGGTATTAGGGAAAATTTCCTCACAGAAAGGTTTGGCAAGCTTTGGAACAGGCTGGTCAGGGAAGTCATGGAGTCACCACCTCTGGACATATTTAAAAAATGTGCAGATGTGGTACTAGGGAATATGGTCTAGTGGTGGTCTTGGCAGTGCTGCATTAATCATTGGACTTGATGATATTAAATGTCTTTTCCAACCTAAGTTATCCTATGATTTTATGTTTGCTACACTCCAACAACATTTCTGAGCATTTTCAGCACTTATGCATTGACTGTGAGCTTTACAACATGCATAATATATAGCATGCCTTATGCGCAGTTGCTTATTTAGGTATGATTACTAGACTAGTGATTTTGGAAAATTAATACAGATGCTTCCCTGAAATTTATTGCAGTATCAAAGAAACCTGAAAACCAGTACAATTCAAAATAACAAGTGACTCATTCAGAAAAGATCTTGGACTCACAGAGAAGAGTAAGATATTCTGAGGTGGGCCAAAACTCAATGAGAACCAGAGACGCATCATTGAAATGATGTTGAGAATGTCCAGAATTTAAATGCAAGAAAGACTGAAAAGGCTAAACCTGCAAACATTCAGCACCATGGTAATTGCTGCACTGTTTCCTGATGTTGCACCAACAAAGAAAGGTACAAAACTAAAGGGGAGTCGCCACAGATTGTGAACCAGTGCCAGGCAGTCGAAAACCACAAACAAACAAGCAATCAACAACAAAAAGAAAGAAAATAATATGAAGAAAGGAGGCATTAGCTGAAGTTTAAAAAGTTTAGGTCATCAGTCACAAACCAGACATTTCTGACAGTGGATCAATTTCACTGCCAAACTTTAAGAAAGCAATGCAAAACATAATCACATATGAGGCTACCAATCAAACTGCTGCATCTTTTTGTCAGGGAAAACAACATATTTATCCTTTTAACTCTCGTTTGGAAAAAATCCAAAGCCTTCCCTCAGCTGAAACTTACAAAAAAAAGCCAACTTCACCCAGTAGGCAGGAAATTCCTGATGTGAAAAAAAAAAATCTGTCTAAAATGTTAAAAGTTACAAACAGTGGAAAACTTAGTTACAAAAGGTCTTCCAAAGCAAGGTGCAGAACAATTTTAAACACAAGCAGAAATCACACATCAAAACACACATAACGAAAACTCTGTCATTTCTGCTCCTTTTCAGCCAATGAAATGGCCCAGCTTTTTTTTAAATTTAGTATTTGAATACATAGACCATTCTCATTCTTCAGTCTTTTGATTATTTATAATGATATGCAATACACAGAATGAAGAAACTGGATAAATATGTTTTTTAAAAAAACCAAATTTGTTTAATGGGTTTTGAAGAAAGTTCATTTTAAACCCTTAGTAAGCACATTATTCAGCCAAAACCATGAAAGTAATTTACAGTGGAGAAGCCCTAAAGAATTCCTCTGCAAATATAAAGTACAAAGAGTTTCATATATATTGCAGGTTACACAACTGACAGAAAAACTTCTTAGGGGTTCTGAGTCTTAACATCAGATTTTTTCCACACAGACAAATGGAGAAAAAATCCTAGAAAAATTCAAGACCTAGGATTATCTAGCCATTTTCAGCAAAATTATTTCCTTTGGGTTGTTTTTTTGGTTTTTTTTGTTTGTTTTTTTTTTCTATAAGGAAAGAGACTGATGTTTTATTCTTTCTTGGAAGTTCATCCTAAATTTCAGTATCTTGCATTAATTATTCCTTGATTCAACAAGATATATTCATGTTTTCATTGCCAAAACACTAGAGCTGACACAGCAGCTGAATATTGGCCCCAGACCAGTTATTCCTGGGTGGAGCAAAGGAGTTCTAAACCCACTTACTAGATCGAGGAAAACCCCTTCCTTAGTACTTCTGAAACCCAGGCTTATTTTGATGGCTGCTTTCTCTTGCACATCATTGTGCTGAATATTTTGAGGCTTGTTGGTCAGATGTTGTGGTTACTACGTGTTTCACTGCCTGGCATCACTAAAAGATAAAAAATCACAACTTTATAGCTATAGAGGTGTAGATAAAATACAAGATTTAAAAGAGAGAAAATCTGGCCAACAGTTCAAACACCCAGAATAATTCTGAAGACATTCCTAGACATTGTGAAGTTGCAAGACTTGCAGGCTCCACAGTTTTATCTCCCCTTTCATGCTGAAGGAGCACCTGACAAAGTTAGATATGTGCACTAGTAGGGCATCTGTGCCTAATCATAACACTAAGAAAATTCCTAAATAACTTCCTATTTCACAGTCCAACTGTGAGGAAAGAAGGAAGTCTTCCGAAGTATTTCCTAAAATTCATTATAAATGAAAGCAACTTTTTTTAGTGTTGTGCTTTCGTAACTCCTTTGACACTGCTTTCAAAGTGGTCTTCAACATTTGTCTTTTAACTTCTTCCAGACTTTAAAGCCACAATATCTAATCAATTATTTCTGTTCATATTTCTGCTTATCCAAAGGAAGTATTCCACTGTACTCAGTTCTTCAGCTGGACTGTACATCTGCTGAGCAGTCTGGTTTGGAAACGGAGGTTTTGTGGAAAGGTTGCTGTTTTTCCCATAACTTGCTGTCTGCCTGAAAAGAGTTAATTGAATTCAATTTAATTTACTCACCACACTGAACTTTACTGAGGTGTAAGATTAGTTTTGTTTTTTATCAAGGATGCTCACTATGTATAAACTAAACCTAAGCAAAAGGTAGTTCAGTATTTATAAGGTTTTCCACAGTGCTTTCAGGACAGATTGAAAAAACACACCTACAGTAAGACATCCATTAATAGACACGTCCCTAAAAACCTGTTTCTCAAGACATTTGAGAACTCCAGAGACCCCATAACTTGCAAACTCATGCTCCGATCACATTTTTCTTTAATCAGATGAGATAAAGGTTTTTTTCAAAACATTTTGGATAACATCTGATAATTTTTATGAACTCAGAACTGGGGTTTAACATTAATCTGAATGAATTTCTATAGCAACTGAAACAGTTCTTTTTATTTACGGTGTAATTCCTGTATTACTAAACAGTGACACTTTCACATATAATTATATTCTACAGGATTACAATTTTAAAAAATCCAGGTCCATCACTGGTTTTTATTACATGTGGGATTTTTAAGAACTGAAGATGTACAGATAATTCTCAATTTCCCCAACCTCTCTGATTACTTGAATGGCCGTATTATTGGAAAGAAAGTGTCATATGTAACAGTAAATAGGTTCTCAATAAAGTACTTAGTCTGATTTTTTTTTAGTTGTTGTTAACTTTTAAGGTAAATTTAGATACAACTGGAGGGGAACCTTACTATGAAAGCAGCCTATACTATTTACAGTAAGTTTTCTCTCTAGTGTAAGACAGTGAATGTTTGCCAAAAGAATTGTACATCCAGGAGGGTTTTTGAAATATGAAAGATACTTTTAAACTATGAAGAGAATTATAATTTTCGCCTAATATTTAGTAACCTTCAGATACTGTAATTCCACTTCAGATCCTGGAAAAACATTCCGGAGACAAATATTAGTCTACCACTGGATAGTGAAGAGGAGGAACAAAATTACATTTCAAGGGGAAACTGTTTTAATTAGAGTTACCTTGTACACCTGCACAGCAGTCACCTTCAGTACATTGAGCAAAGTGTTACACCCCACAACTCTGTTTATTCTTGCTACCACCAAATTTTGAGTCCATAAAGCAAGAAGCTCAAGTTTGCTCCCAGGCATATTTATATTACTCTACGTTTATGCTACTGTAGTGCAAGAAACTAACTTAAATATCCTTAACTGGCTGACTGTACATCCCAAAGTAATAGTCTCTGGAGACACCCATCACACCCTAATCCATAACTTTTATGACAAAGGAATCCTTCATGGATGCTTCATTCCTTTATATTTCAGGATACATGAACAAACTGGTGGACAGGGTCCACTACTACCCTTTCACAATTGTATTGAATCAGGAATGGCCTCACTATGGCCCTGAAAGAAATCCAATTGTATCAAAAAATGGAAGGTGAATCTATTCTCACAGGTTGCTGCATTTCTGTATCTGTACTTCTGCAGTCCAATCAATTTTCATCATTTGGAAAGAAAGCCAAATTACATGGAAGCAGACCTCAGCAACCTCATCACCAGCCCAGCAGATGAAAGCTGCTGAGCCACTGCCTGTGCAGAAGCTTACCAAGCACTATACTAGAACTCCACAGTTGTTAAACCACTTGGCATGCAAAACCATTTACCCTGAATCCCATCTGACAAACCAAAGATCAGATTCTGACCCTGCAGCACTGGCCCTTCCTTTGCTGAAGCAGAACAAGTTACAAGCTTATAAAAAACTTAAAACTTTGGAAGAAAACAAAATACCATTTGTAATCCCAGCGTTTACCTGGAAGAGCTTCTCAGTGACACCAGTTCCTCACCCTACAGCTGCCAAGTCACTACTCATTGCCACAACTCTCTGACATGATCTAACTCGGGTAACTGCAAATTCCTGACCTCACTGTCACTGGTACTTTGACAGAAGCCCAAAAATGCTGGACTCTGTAAAAAGCAACAGGTGCAGAACTCCTTGCTACCAAATAAAGGCAGTTGATGAAGACATGTTTTGGAAGCCAACACGTGAAAAATGTCCAGCTTGATGAAATACCTGTCAGGTCGAGTAACATTTTTTGTGAAGCAAATGCCATGTCAAGAAGCCTATTTTTTATTGTCCTAGGACTCAAAAGCTCCAATACACTACATATGAAAAACTCCATCACTGAACTTTATAGCTTATTTATTAAATGTCTGTGCTAAGATGAGTGGCAGCCATTTCAGTTCACTACCTACATGCTTCAAATTCTGGCTTGAAATTCAGTTACTGAGAGGTTGTCTTCTTCTTTAGTTCAAACTGACCCAGATGCTCAGCTGAGGTACCCAACACAGAGTTACTTCTGTGAGAACCTAGAATCCATTTTATTGTCCTATCAAGTCTGAAAAATAGTTAGATTTCCTTCTCTTGAAGACATATCAGACATTTGATCTTGGATAAAATAAGTCTTCCTAATAGGAAGTAATTTATTACAGAAATGTACTCTTAAATCATGGGCTCGACCATCTACGTGGCATTTGGATCCCTCAACTACATCTCCAGCACATGCAAGACCATTTGAACAGGGCCAATCTAATTTTTCAGTGCTACTGCGACAACAGTTCCATTCTCATTCACAGATCTCAAGTAAGTTTTGCATTAATCTCTACTTAGCAAAAGTATGTTAATTTGGCTACAGATAATATATGGGAGGATGCTGAGGGCATTAATCTATCCTTTGAAAAATCACTAAATCACTCCTAATCACTCCTTTGAAAAACCAAAACTACTCTAAACTCTAACATCATAATGCAATTAAAGAATGTATAGTAGGAAAGATGGTGCTTATCAGTTTCATTTTATTCACTTTGTATTTTCTGCAGTAGCAATGTGTTTTGCAAGTGAAGGGGTTTTCTTTTACTGACCTTGGCATTCATCAGGACCATACTGTGATTTATACTGAGAATTCCAGGCCTTTATCTGGTCTTATAAATAAATGTAAAATACATAAAACAATTATCCTAGTGTAAAATTGAATTTTATCTCTCTGTAATCAGCTTTTGTCTATGATACATATTTCTGTGTTTGAATACAATTCAAAATTAATAATAGGTATAATTTATTTTCTGACTTTTCATTACCTTGACATTTTAACAATCTTTTTTTATATACTCAGGCTTTAATTTTATCTAGGGCTTCAACCCCACGGTTCTTTTTTAGACATGTACAATGTGTCTTTCAGAATATCCATTCAAGGAATAAGCCTGCTAAAAGAACACATTGGCCATTTAACAGACCAAGAAAAAGTATTAAAAATAGCAGGGCGTTATAACAAAGAAAAACACCAGATTATGTGAGAAAATTTAGCACTGCATGTAAATGACAGAAAAAAACACATATTAGAAGAAACCGCAAGTTACAGTGAAGAATTAGAAGTAAAAAGGAGAGTTCTGAAATTGGTGATTCTGGAAAATTATTAACAGATAGCTTAGACTTAATTTTTTAATAGCTAAAAGAGACAACCAAGGAAGTCTTCTTCCTCTTAAAGGGCAGTCACAACTTTATATTGAATGCCATAGCATAAGCAATTTAATATAGAGATTAGTCTTATCTGGACATGAGGCTTTCAGTACTTTTCAAGTAATTTTTTGCCCTTAAATGTAATTTATACAAATGTACCAATCTAATAGTTTACTTCCTTTTCTTAATTCAATTATTTAACTTCAACTAACCATCCTCAATGTTTTACTACGTCAGACATACATATGTTGGATTCAAAAAAAGTATGTCTCAAGTCAAGTTCTCACTACTATGTAAGGCTTAAGTAGACTTCATATGCAAGTGCTACAGTTTACACAAAAGTCTTCATTTAAAGCAAAAGGTTCAGAATTAGGGATGGTCAGACAGGAAATGAAAAAAAAAAAAAGACACAGACATACACAATACAGCATGAGAAAATATCCTAAAAGGATTGTGATGAATAAATACAAATAATGCCATGGGTCTATGGGCTGACAGTGAAAGTGTCACTTTCCATATAGGGCAAGAAGTCCACAGCCACTCTGCACAAAGCCAGACTGGCCACAACACAGCTGTTTGTGCAGCAGCAGTGGGATTCCTTCACCTCTGCAGCAAATGAAGCTGCTCACTGGGCCTTTGTGACTAGAGGAGGAATGTGATAACCACGGTGGTCTAGACCGCTACAAGTAAAAACAACATGCCCCAAAACGAGTGGTCCTTGGTCTGAAGTGGCTGTGGTCAGGATGAGGCATGTTTAGGAAGCAGTCCCTTGAATACCTTGTGACAAACATATGTGGAGAAAATAACATGAAAGAACAGTGTAGTTAACTGAATAAAAGGTTAAAGAAAATAAACAATATTTTTGCAGCTTAGCATTTATTTGTGAACTGCTGGTGCAACTCTATGCTTGACAGAAAAGCTATGAGGCTTTTGGTAGCTTGACAAGACGATTACTCTAATTGAATGAAATGTTCAGCTTAAGGAATTAGAATAAATCTGATGACTGATGTGCTACTGAACGTGACAGACTGTCATCTGTTTTAAACAGGATCTCTGTAGGATGTACTGAAAGAAATATTTTCCCATTACCTTAAACATACTAAGACTTTTCCCAACGAATTCTGGCTAATCTATTAAGACAAAAGATCTCCTCAAACTCTTGGCATTACAATAAAATAATGAAATAGCCATTTGGTGTACTTGCATAATTAATTCATGCTGACACTGTACTTCTGTGATTAATTTACAACCAGTCACAAAAGTATACAACAAAAAAATTACTCTAACTTCCTGAATTAACTATAAAATTATAAAATATGTGCAATAACTGATTAAAGCAGCTTATCCAAACACTATCTGTATACAGATTTTCACATGTAGAAATATCAAATTGTTCATCTGCTATCAAAGCAGATTTTATACAAAAATAGGTACAGGCATTCCTTAATAGCTTTTGAAAATCAAGAAAAAATTATCAAAAAACCTACAGTTAAATGCAATTGCAACACAAAGCTAGGGATATATTAAAAACAACAACTTTAGTTTTGATTTGGCCAAATCCTTAAAAATTGTAAACCATTACTTTAATTATATACATAGACACACATATAAAAAATGAAAAATAAGATAAAAATCCTTGGAATGTAATTTATGCTATTTTAAAAACCACATAAGTAATAAAAATTTTGGCAAGACCTAGGCTGAAACAGGAATATCCTTCCTCTATGTAAATAGTCCCTGTAGGAATTACTAAGGTGTTTTACCCTCTCCTTATCCTAGAGATAATGACTCAAATCTGTCCTACAAACACAAAATACGGAAAATAGGATTTTGTAACACCCACCTGGAATCTGTACCTTAGATATAGGGAATGGGCAAAACTGCTCATTGGTCGATAAAGTGCAGTAACCACACTGTATTTGAAAAGCTGAGCAGAGAGGCCAGCACAACTCCCCAGCTCCAAAGGGAAATACAGTCCACCTCCAAAGGGGAGTAAGAATGAAATCACCACCAAAGCCATTCAACCTTCAGAAAAGGCTAAGTATCAGAAGTGCATATAATTTAAGATACATTAGCTATCAGGTGAATTTCCCTCTTAGTTGATTAATTGGTTTTCAACTATAATTTCATACAACCCATTTCTAAGAACAGAAAAGCCCATATTGTTTAGCTCATTAATGTCAGTGTTAGACTAATTTACCTCGCTAGTTTTCTTTACTGCTATACAAATGCACCACAATTTCTGGTAATTAGCCCAGTAGAAAAACTGTTTCTAGGCATAAGCCAGATTGCAAGTATAATACCACATGTATTTTACTGACAGAAGAGAGTTAAGATTTTGAAAGATGCTTTGCCATTACAGTGAGTGAGTTTAAAAAGAAATAAATAAAAAGCTAGTGAGTTTAAAAATAAATAAATAAAAAGTTAAACTCAGAATATTAAAGCTTTGCCCAGTCCTGCTGCTAAGATGCAAATTTAAGTAATAAAAAAGTTGAAGGACCTCAGTCAAAATAGTTTTGCTTGTAAGACTGCAGCTATGTGTCCCTTCATCCCCCATTTGCACTCAGAAACCACTCAGACCTCAGAAGACCAAGAGACCTTTTTCAAACAGTTGTTGTTTCACAGCTCATCAATAAAGAAGATCACAAGCCACTACACAAGCTAATGTTTTGTTCTGTGTTTTGCAGGAATCCTTTATATGCCTCAGTTACCATAATCGCCTTCCCCACATAATGTAACCTGTTCACAAAAACCACTGTGGCAGGGATAAAATCTCATGCCAGAGGCAACTATCAATAGGTCCGATGTACTCTATAGAGTCAGCAGAAAAATGTATTACTTATGCTTATACCAGAATTACAAATTAATCTGTTTCAGTTACCACCTGTGATCTTTTGGATTGAGAGAGAACCACAGTCTCTGATACTCCCCAAAGCTTTTCACAATTGCTAGCTCTGCATTTCTATCATCTTCCCTGGGTCAAAACATCAGTCCTCACTACAACATTTGCTATTCAACATGTGCTGTACTTCCCTGCTGAATGCTTCAGGCACTACACAAAATCTCTCAAAGGACTCAGGTGCTGATACATAAGGAATGCTGAACACACAGAGGTGGTCTCCACTTTCTTCAGAGCAACTGCCAAATTCAACTGATGCATCAAGCACAGAAAAACATTGGTTATCAGTCATCTTTTCATGATGTTCTCCATGCACTGGCAGGTGCAAGACTTGGTGTTTCTGTATTTTGTTTTTTAAAAACATTTAAAGGCCAAGTTTAATGAAGGCTTATTTCCCTCACCTTTCAATGACCAATATATCCACCCTGTTGACTTTAATACTCATTTCATGCATTATACAATATTATTAAGTTCTTCTTTTGCTTCTAAGGGCAAACATTCATTGGAATGTAATTTTATGAACATTTTGTCTTTTCAGCTCTACCCTTTCTTTCACTGAAAGCTTTATTGTCAAACAACTTGTGAAAAAAAGCCCCTCTCCAAAGAAAACATCCCTTTTACAAGAAAATGAGCTAAACTTTGTAACCATGCCCTTGAGAGGCAGGGAAAGCTTATTTTCATAAACACCCAAGTCAAATACTTATATTCTGCTACAGCTTCCTATTTGTGCTAATATCACTGCCTCTAGTACTAACTAAATCAAAATTCAAAGAACACAAAACCACGATGGCTCAAAACAAAAGGGTATGATCATTCTCGAACAAAACAATGGTGGCTTAAGACACATCACTAATGCCAAATATATGTTGCAACTTCATTCATATGTGAGAAGTCACTGTTGCATAGAAGTAAAACTTCTTCTAAATTATTATTAGAATTTTAAAAATTGACACTTACTCAAGTCAATTGTATTTATATAAATTTATAAATTCCTCCCTCAAAAATTTAAGCTATGTATCTATCTAAATGTCTATCATCAATGCTGCTACAAATTTACAAAATTATTTTCATAACACATTCTAGAATAGAGTATTTTTATTATTGAAAAGATATGTTACTACTTGTACTGACTCTGCTTTGGATGTCCTTAACTTCCTTCATAATTGCCCACACTATACTTTGGTGTTCTGGGATTACAGCTAAAACAGAGCTGATAACATACCAGTTTTCTGAATATTGCCTATACTCCTTCCACGGCATCAAGGCTTTTGTTTTCCACCAACTCTGACCCTCCAGAGAGTAGCGTGGACGTGGGCAAGAAGTTGTGAGGGGACAGAGTTGACCCAAACCAGCCAAAAGGACATTCCACATCTTAAAATGTCATGCTTAGCAATGGAAACTGGGTAAAGCAAAGAAGAGGGTGTGCAGTTTTTCTTCCAAAGCAGCTGTTCTCTGAGACTGGCTGCACCATGGTGCGCTGCAGGTGAGAGGTGGCCAGTGACTCCTTTTGCATAAATTTTGTTGTTTATAGTTTTGTTTGGTTGGTTTGTTCTTCCTTCCTTTTTCTTTGCTTCTTAAACTGTCGTTGTCTTGGACCATGAGTTTTCTTCCACTCTCCTTATTTTCCTCCTCAGCCTGCTGGGGGGAGCAGGAAGCAAGCAGCTGCACAGGTGTTTAGCTGCTGGCTGGGGTCAGACCCACACATGACTGTTTATTTTCTCCCTTCAAAGGACAAGGATATTTATAGTTGTGATTTGTGTCTGTTTTTAAAAAATGCACTGAAACAGTAACAAGTTGGAAAACTGTCTAGAGCTTCCTTTCCAGACTATAACAAATAATTGGGTTTGAATGACTGGAGTGTAGTAATAGTTTGCTACCATGAACCACAGGGTAGTTTGGATTGGAAGGGATCTTGAAGATCACCTATTTCCAACCCCCCTGCCAATGCTCATGGGCTCTTGTCCTTGCAGCAGTTCCTCAAAGCCCCATCAAACTATGCAACACATGAAAGAAGATCCATAATTTCATTTTTGCAAATCATAAGCAAAAGTGACTATTAACCATTAAAACAAATAAAGCAGACAAAATTATACAATTCCAGCAGAATTCTAATCGAACTAACTTATTTTTGACAAACGCTTTCACAATCTCGCTTCTAAGTCCATTCCCTAACATCTGAATGCCAGTTTAACTCACATAATGAACAGCAGGTAGAAACACATTTCCAAAGATTATTTCAGATTGCAACTTAGCCCAGTATTCACATAGTCATCAGACAAATCTGCAGGCTTTGAGAATGACTTAATTTTTCTTTTGAGATGTAAGGTACAGTACAGGAGTGTTACTGTGCAGAAATATTAGTCAGAGCAAAAACACCAGGGACCCACACCCTTCCCATTGTTTTGAAATGTAAACATTAAGACACTTGAAATTTCAAATAAAAAATGCAGGGCCAATGTTACAGAAATGGCATACCTGTTACAATCCCAGAATACTACTAATCTCTCAGATATTTCAAGCATATTTATTGGCACAAACCCAGTAAAAGCCCCCACAACAAGAAAAACCCTTACTACCTATTATCTCTCAAACATTTTCCTCCTTTCTCCCTTTAAAATTAAGAGCTTCATTTCAAATTTTCAAATAAAATTAGCATCTTGCTAAGTTTAAGAACTGTTCTCACACTAGAGTAACATGGCTATATACAAAACTGCATCAGGTAAACTGATTTCTGAAGAAAGTTGCAAAAAACTAGGACATTTTTCACAGTTCCACAAGTGGCCGACACAAATGTCAACAAACCCAGTCCACTGTATCATTTATTTGAGCCACGTAACACAGTTCTGGGCTGTGGGTGTGGACACATAGCATGCAAAACAGGCAATACACAAGATTAGCTACTGCTGATTTTGAATTTCTGAACTGCTCTATTCAACAATTTCCTATACTCAAAAATATGGTTTAGAAAAAAAACCAGCAGGTAACACATAAGAAAACCAAAAATGCAAAACTAAATCCCCAAAATTGTATTTTGATCTGCTTTGTAAGTTTTTTAAGAACTTCCCATAGGCCCTGTTTTCGATGGTTTTAACCAAGGTTTGCCTAAGGCCATGCAGCTGGCTCAGAAGTTAACAGAAAGAACGTGGCAAGCCTCATGGGCTCTTGTCCTTGCAGCACTCTGGAACAAATCAGGGTATTTCACCCGATTGCCTGCCCGTCATGAACACCACAAAACTGTCCCTAAGCATCTCAGCACACAGTCACTGCCTTGACTTGCACAGCTAATAGCAGACATTTAATTTTAAACCCATGTCCATTTATATGAATAAAACATATCACAGATACATGCTCAAGAAGCCGCTCCCGCCTTGGCGCTCAGGTTAGAGAGGCTGCAGGTTTGCTCACCAGCCTGCTCAAGGCTGGCTGCTGGCACAGGGCTCCATCTACCGGTGTGTGATCCTACACACCTGTGGGAAGAGCTGGTGGGGGCAAAAAATAAATCAAAATCTCAACAGCTATTTCACATCTCTGTTTGCTAATGAGATATTCAGAAGACATAATATGAGACTATTCAGAAAACACCACTGGTCCAGAAGAAAACAATCAATAAATTACATGCACTCACATGCTAGGTTGAAACTGTTGTACATATATGAAGTCTTTTATTATCCTTTAAAATTTGTAAAATATGTCTCAAAAACTGTTCTAAAGAAGCACCACTTTTCTACAAGATGCAGCATATGACAACACACTCCCAATCCAGATGTAAGCTTTATTGTTCCTTCTTAATGCAAGCAAATAAGCAAATACAGGTAACTCAAAAACTACTGAAAACTACATCATAATTTAAGGCATTAGAGGTGGTCTTTTCCATTAAAAAAGGAAACTCCTCAAACATGCAAAAACAAAGTTTCAGAAGGCAACTGCTGTCAGTATTCAAGGGTATTTCTGTACAATGGGAGCTGCAGCTACACTATGTCTAACTTTAATTTGACTGCTGTCACATCCAGCACTTCTCAAATTGAGCCATTTAAACCTTGCCTCAATAACCCCACCGTGCCTTCAATTCATGTTTGGGAGTGAAAAGAAGCAGTATCTTTCCCTCCCCAGCGCCCTTTGTGCCCATCAGCCAAGGTTATTGAGCTCTGGCTGCAGAAGAGCAGACCAAATAGGAAGAAGCAAGAAGCAGTGCTACACCTTCTGTGCAGCACTTCAGCAGGTGCCCGTGCTTGCCAAGGGCCAACAGCTGGCTGACCAGTCAGCTCAATTCTGTGCTCCAAGGCATTTCTAGCAAGATCAGCAGCTAAACTAGGACCTGGTGCAAGCAAAGAGACTGCAGGAAATGGACAGTGAGTTCCACTGCTCCACCCCACTTCTTTTCTTTCAACATCCTGCCTCACACTCAACACCATGTTGAAAGCAGTTGAGCAGAGCTCAGAAAATGGTAAGGGAATCCTTGAAATACCCACATCCCTCACACAGTACCTAAACACAGGAAAATGGGCAACTATTTTAGACAGGAACACCTGAAAACAACCAACAGATGGTCACAGCAAGAAGGCAGGAATGGAGCACAGAGCAGTAAAATTGAGGCTCAATGTATTATCCTGTAAGGCAAGGAGAACTGGTGAACAAGGGCATCAGGGAATACACATAGCTCCTCCTGTGGCTCAGTTTTCCCCATGTAGCTTGTCTCCCATAAATGACAGTTGAAGAGACTAATGGAAAAAAATCCCTCCTACAATGAACTTTACACAGCACCACAAAATGAGAACTGAACACTTTTTTTCTTTTTTTTTTTAACTCAAAGGAAAAGCAAATTTTAAAGCTTGAAAGTGGCTTTTTACTTGCTAAATTTGAATTTTAATAAAATTTTAAAATAAAACTGAGCAGAACTATGGGGTTGCTGATGTCTCTTTAAGGAACAATGACATCAATGCAGGTTACACTTGAGAAGGATATAGGTGTGGAACTACATCCTTTTTCATCATACAGTCAGGTGCAAAGAGAAAAGTTAAACTTCAAGATTCCTGTGGTTTAATGAAAATAAATACCATTACAAACAGATCCAAGAACACAGACGCATTAAATACTGTTTGTTTTTCTTCAGATCTAGATCATGGGAATGGAGATATTTAACTACTTCAATACTAATTTTTATTTTATTTTAAGCTGTTAAGACTGTCAACAATCTCCTGATATCATGACAACTAGCAGAGGCAAAAAAATAGAAAAAAGTGGAAAAAAGTCAATTAGCATCTGTGAAAACAGTTTTAAATTGGTATCTAAGTATTTGATTGGCCTACTTTGATTGCACTGAGCAACTCAATGTCTATCATAGTACCTGTATCACTCATCTAGTAATATTTGTAATAAGGAAATTCAAAATAAGAACACATTTCTGTAGCTCAACAAGAAGAGCTACAAAAATTTCAATAGATCTTAAAATTGTGGTGGGTGTTTCACAGTGCCAATTTCCTCATTACAGGGAAGGTACCAAGAAGCAAACTGATCACACAGTGCTTATGTCAAATCTCAGACAAGGAAAACCACATCCTAATACTCTGCCATAATAGCAAATGGAAAAACTGCCTGTGTCTGTGCACACACAAAAAGCACACTATAGAAATACATGATGAAAAATACTGCTTTGTTTCTCATGCTTGTATCTAAAAATTTACATAGCCGATTTAACACATTCCCACCCCCTAATAACATAATGCTGCAAAATTCCTATAGAACCTGAAATTTTATTTACTTGAAAGAGAATCACAAGAATACATTGAGAAACAGCATCTTAAAGCAAGTCCAACTGTAGATCACAGAAATCTTAAGAATAGTATTTAAGAAAATAAGTCGTGACTTTCTAAAGGTAATACTAATAACTTTATTANTTAAGAATAGTATTTAAGAAGAGTAAGTTGTGACTTTCCAAAGGTAATACTAATAACTTTATTAAACTATTCTATGGATAGTGAGGATTTTATTGTATCAATACCTCTAATGATATTATAGGATGGGTATAATTTAGGCAAATACAAGCATAAATTATAACATCTGACACAACACTGCATTAGATACATATCTTCACATTTTGCCATATAGTATCTCTCAAACAGCACTAACTTCCAAAAAGAAATATATAACTATGTATCATCCCATTACTAAGAGAAATAAACACTTAAAAAAAGAATACACTCATTTTTGCATAACTTCTTTTAATAACTTTGAAGACACCACTAGAATGTCTTAGCTGTTCTGATTATACTCAGTCAGTGTTCTCAGATCTCTTAACTGCACTCAGCTGCAAATTGAGATACTATTTTTCTTGGTAACGGGGTTTATCTTTTTGCCAGTCAATTCCTAAAATGAAGTTAAATCTATAATACATAGGAAAAACACAACAAAACCACAGTAAACATAGTACAAACTGATATTTTCTTTCCTATCAAATACAATAGGCAAGCGCTAAGAATGGTTCCACTTTCTCACCTGTTTAAACAACCGAATTAACAAGGAGAGGGGGTCAAACATTACATTTGGAAATAGTGGAATGAAAGAAATCTAAAGCAGACTTGATAAATCCCAAAGGAAACAAGTCAAGAATATCTTAAAAAAATTATGTAATACAAAGACTTAAACATATTTAACTTCATGCACTAAAAATTGAAACAACAAAAAAATTGTATTTTAAATTATGTAAACGTTCTACAAAAAAGAAATATTTCAATACTTTTCATTTCCATACACCTCAACTGCCATGCTTTGGAAAGCCCTATGCTCTTTTCACCATGCCAATCTAAGCTTAGGATCATTCTTTTGTAAAACTGGCAACTAAGAACATTTTCGAGTTCTAGTCCCACCATGGGCAATTCATACACAAGCCCACCCATGAAGTAATTCTTCACTAAATACTCCCTTTACAACAGGACATTTTTATTTATAAGCTAAAGTACAAGTCAACTTGTAAATTGGCTTAAATAAACTACTACCATAAATTAAAAATGCAGTCTGTTTGCTTCAAGTACAGTAGTTTTTGATCCCATGTTAAATTCTCTCACAGTGTAACATCAAACAGCATTTTCAGAACAGTTTCGATTCAGATACAAACCTGCTCTCATTCCATGAATGCTGATGGAAACTGCCACCCCTCCCTACAAAGACCTAATCAATAATCAAGCATTTTAATCCTTCTTTGTCCTAATACTACATTGCTGCACCAGATCAGATCTTTCTAATTTATTTCACACTTAACATTTAAATTAGTGCGTAGCTAGTCAGAATATTACTATTTAAATGAAGACATAACTTAAAGATCAAATTCTGTCTTCAACAGATTTACATAAAAGGACTGAAAGGATAACATTTGTCTACCAGCATGTTATGTGAATCTCCTTAACTCAATTTATTACGAATTTCATGGTGCAAAAATTAATGCCCTCCAGGAGCTGAACTCATTACCAATTATTTCTTCCAAACCCACAGTGTAATCCTGTGCTTCTGTGACCAATGGGAGTTTTGCCATTCACTTAAAGGGAAGTTGGATCTATTCCTGGGTTTGCTACTCTAGCAAGAGATACTGAACAAAATGATACCACAGCCACTGTATTGACTTCTTTCTATTACATAACAGATACTATGAACCTGTCCCACGTATTTTAGTCCCTGTTAAAAATAAAACAAATATGTTGATGATATTTTTAACTACACTTGAAGTCAACAACAGAATTATATGCCGTTTTTCAATGCGAATTTCCAGAGTGTATTTCAGCAGCTATAATGGCAATCAGCCTGTAAGTCACTCACGGACCCCACACAGCCCTTCAACCCCTTCCCTACGTCAGAATCCACAGGAGCGTTCCTGCAAATCATCTGGTACTAGTGCAGCACACCCAAGTCACAACACACGTATAAACAGTCTCCCATCAGCCACCTGAACCAATAAACTCCTTCTACATGCCTTTTTAGAGAAAAGCACAGGTAAACAAAACAAAAACTAACAAACAAACAAAAAAGGGGAGAAAATAAGATGTACACATATTCTGGTGGCCAAAATTAAGTTGACCATGGGCCAAAAGTACCACCACTCTAACTTTCAAAATAAAAAATGCTTTCAGAATAATTAACTAAACTACTGAGTTTTAGTTCCCCTGAAAAGAAGGAAATAAATATTACACTGCCTTTGGCAAGACTCAGCCAAGTGTAAAGGTGCACAGTAAATACAATAAGCTCCTTTCATGTTTAGATGTTCAATAAAATAAGAGAGTAAACCCTCAAACAACACACACTGCATTATGATAGGAATCCACTGGCATTCAATTTAAACAATCACGTCTTTTACTTGTACTTAGCACAGATCAACAGTGCTTATTTCACACTTCATACAAAAAGTTCCAAGAAATTTAATTTATTTTAGAGAACTATAACCTACATGTGAACATTTCAAAATATATTATTTGATTCAGTAACATCATGAAAACCAAAGATTAATCCCAGCAATATGTCATATTGTGGTGGGCTGACTCTGACTGGGATCCAGGTGCCCACCAAAGCCACTCTATCATTGCCTCTTCAGCTGGAAAGGGAAAAGAAAAATATAACAAAAGGCTCACTCACCAATTACCATCATGGGCAAAACAGACTTAACTCAGGGAAATACCAAACTTTGAAACACCTTCCTCCTGCTTCTTCCTGGGCTTAACTTTACTCCCGGTTTTCTCTACCTCCGCCCCATTGCAGAGGGATGGGAACGCGGTTTACAGCCAGCTCATCACATATTATCTCTGCTGCTCCTTCCTTCACGAGGGGACAACTCCTCACACTCTTCCCCTGCTTCAGCATGGGGTCCCTCCCACAGCAGAAAGTCCTCCATCAACTTCAACATGATTGTTGCCCATGGACTAATTATTCACAAGCTGCTCCAGCGCGAGTCCCTTCCACATAGCTCAATCTTTCATGAACAAGCTCCTCCAATGTGGGTCCCCTATGGCTCCCCCCCCACCAGCAAACCTACTCTAGCATGGGCTCCTCTCTACAGGCCCACAGGAGCTGCCAGGAACCTGGTACAGCACAGGTTTCCCATAGGATCAAAACCTCCTTTGGGCATATCCACCTGCTCCAGGGTGGGGTCCTCTGTGGGCTGTATGTGGGTATCTGTTCTACCGTGGATGTCCATGGCCTGCAGGGGTAAAGCCCTACCATGGCCTTCACCACAGGCTGCAGGGAAATCTCTGCTATGATGGCTGAAGCACCTCCTCCCTCTCCTTCGTCACTGACCTTGGTGTCTGCAGAGTTGTTTCTCTCATGCATTCTAACTCCTCTCTCCAGCTCCAAGTCAGAATTCCCAGTCGTTCCCCCCACCCCCCTCTTTCTCAACTCTGCTATCCCAGACAGGGTTGGCCTTGGCCAGGCCAGCAGTGGATCCATCTTGAAGCTGGCTGGCATTGGCTCTGTCAGACAAGAGGGAAGCTTCCAGTAGCTTATCACAGAAGACCCTCTGTAGCTCCCCTGCTAAAGACCATTGCCATATAAAGCCAATACATATGTAAACTATTTTCAAAATTCTAGTATATAATATTCTTTAATATACCAAAGGCCACCACTCCGCAGAAACTGTCAGTCTGCGTTTTAACCTGTCCCTAAAAGACAAAGGTCTACATCAAGAATCATCATGGAAAACAGGAGCCTGCAGTTATGAAGCCAGCAGAGAGCTTCATCACAAAACTAGCAAGGAGCATGCCAAGCATCCTGTCACTTAAAAAGCTAGTGACTGAAAGCAGCAGAGAATCAACAACTGAGCATTCACCCTGGTTCTTTCCATAGCTGTATCTGTTCTGCAAATAAAGGTTTAATACTGTTTCTCTTCCTCCTTTTAAACCATTTTCCTTTCAAAGGAAAAGGAAAAAGGCAGCAATCATACTTACAGGAATATCTGTCAATTGCAGCATTAGCCTGTAGTTAAATCTGTCAATAGTCAGCAGCCCAGAAGGGTTGTTTGTTTGTTTCAGAGGTTAGTTTCAAAACTCCAAGCGGCCACATAGGATAACAGACATAAAAGTGAAAAGAAGTCTCTGCATTGATTTGGGTGATTTGCACTAAAGTGAGCATCAAGTCAGATCACCGATTCATAGCTTAAAACCATTGCACTATGGCATTTCACTGCCATCAACATGCAGCAGCTATTCTGCCCTATGTCTGGCAGATTAAAAAATAGGTAACACAAAGATCCATTATGGTATCTCTCAAGTTCTCAACTAATTTTACACAAAACTGTGATCTATGGGCAGGATTCTCTCCCCCTTCACCCTCAGCTCACATATATCTTCTAGCTTTAAATTCTAATGAATAATTTGTTGATTCTTTCCACAGGGAGCTATCAAATATGTATTTTCTCTTCTCCCCTAACCTCTTCTAGCAAGATCTGAAAACTCCCTTACTTTTTTACTAAGCTAGGCACTCTCAGAAACTAAAACCCCCACAAAGTGCAAAAAGCTACAGGTGGGCCATGTGGCATCAGCACCACACTCCTATTTCTGCCAGTACGTAATACAATATGCTGGATTTGTCTTGCTGCAAGAGAAATACTAAGCCTGAAAGAAAACCTTGTTTTGCTTCTTACTGGCCAGGGAAAGAGTTTAACACCATTATAACGCAATTCTGATTTAGCAGCATCTAGAATGACTTCTAACAAGCAGGGAGATAGATTAACAGAATGTGAAGAAAAGTAACATTTTCTTTTCCAAAACACACAAACTAATAATTAAAAGAGAAACTACGTAAATCCAGAAACAAAGCAAGCAAACAAACAAAAAGGCAAGAAATCTACTTAGTTATCAGGTGAAAACTGGGGAAGAGATTTTTAAAATTTCATTTGCTACCCATTATTATTGGGCAGCAGACCTCGCTACAAACTGTAATGGGAACCATCCTCTAAGGAACTTGCAGTATCATTGCAAGAAAACCTGTAATACCTACAGAAACCAGTAGCAGCAACTGTCCCTACCTTCTTAAACCCTACGTAATTTCACCTCCCAGTCCCTCTCTTCACTTTTCATACTGCAACCAGACCTGCAGTAACTTCTTCATAGTTGGATAGGCAAGACAAGTTTATCACTTTCAAAATTCTGAAATCAGTGCTAATCCCTTCACCAGTGACGAGGCAGAAGAGCTCATAGCCATCAAATTCATGGCACCTCACTGGTGTACTGTCGCGAGGGGGGAAGAAAAGGGGTTTTTAGGGACCTGAACCACCGCAACAGTGTACACAGCTCTGTCTCACACAGCTGACGAATCTTGTCATGAAGGACAACATTCTGGGTATTAAACAGCAAAATAAAACAAAACAGAACTACCACATAAGCAGCATATTTAACCGGCATGACAGTTTTAACTCTTGTTAAACCTCAAAAGATTTATAAGTTAGTGTCATAATATATTTAAACAAACAAATAATCTACAACAAGTGGTGTCAAGTTAAACCAGAGTTGTACGTTCCCAGAGCAGAACCGGTCAAGTATGGATGCTCAAGGACAGGTATAAGAAAAAAGCAAGCACATCACTGCACTTCAAACCAAACCAAAGATCCTAGAATCTCCAAAATTTGCAGCTCTGAGATCTTCTGAGCTGGAAAGCACATTGCTGTGGTTAGCTGATTTTTCTCCCACAGCTAAAGCGCTGCAATTTAAGACTGTTCTAACTGTAGTTAGAACTTGCTGGAAAATTCAAAAGCCACTATGGTGCTGCAAGGCACTGTGAATTCCCAAACTCGGGCTGAACAAACTCCTACAGCAACTCAGTTCCAATCACCTCAACCCCCTGAAGTTGTACCTAGACCTAGCTGTAATTTTACCATGGACAAACATCGGAGAGTGTGTTGTCTCGGGTAAAACAGCACTCTGGGTACATTTACTGAATGTTTTTCTCCCAAACTGTTTACACTGAGAAACCACAGGCTTTTTCCTCAAAAGAAACAGACCCTCACAACATCATCAAGAATTCTGATTAGCAGGAATTACAATAGCAGCTGAGGTATACAGCTTACTGGGATTTCCTAAGCAGCTTTAAGTCGTAAATTTTGAAAAAGAGCACAAACTTTATTTTGGCAAGTTCCTTTGGTGCGGTTTTTTTCCTTTTTTTAAAAAGCATATTACTACAATGCGGAGTATCTTCCACAGTTTGCTCTCCTCTGACACTAAAGATCCAGCACCGACCTCCTGAAATTGTTCAGGGCAGGTTTCATCCCGGAATGTCCCGGCCCCATCCCAGCGCTGCCCCATTTCCGGGATGCAGGAGCCCGTCCGTCCCTTCCTTCCCGCTAAGCCGACAGCCTCTGGGACTCCGAGTCGCGCATCCCCGCATGGGAAACTTGCATCCCCCATCTCCAGCATCTCCGCTGCAGAGCGGGCGCTAAATCGGGCAAGCCGGGTCACCCGGCGGCCACAGGGAGGTAACATCAGTCCAGCCAAGGGGCTGCCACGGCACACGCAGCCGGTCAGTGGCGCAAGGGCCCGGCGGCGGAGGAGGCCGGGCAGGGCCGCTTGCCCGCGGGGAGNTCTCTCCTGCCCGTGCTGCCCCCGCACAGCCAGGTGTGGTGTCCTTCGCGGGGTGTTACCGCTAGGGCGCTGCCCAGGATGGACGGGATTGGGTTGAGACGCTGCCAGGGATATCGAGGAAATGGGGTGCTGCTCATATACTGGTTTGGGAGGAAGCCATACGGAAATAGGATTAAGCCTGCAAATGCTTTAGGAAACCTGCACAGTGGGAACGTTGCCCTTTGTGGGGGAAGAGGGAGCGGGGGATGCAAAATAAGGGAGATGTGTCCTATGTAAAAGAGACTACCAGTTGGGGAATTGAATTAGGGGACATAGATTCGGAGTTTGAATACTGTGGAACAAGCTTGATAGTTTCCTAACAAGAGCAGAGGTTTGTTTTTTTAAGGAGCAGGTGTTATGCTACCATGTGAACATCTATTTAACTTACATGCACTCTGACCTTTATTTTTCGGTTTCTTCTTTGATGCAGGGACGCCTTCTGCAGAAAACAAATCTATCTGACCAGTTTCTGCACCCTCTGACGAACTCCAAACTCTCTTTGCTGCCGAAATACTGTAGCAAAGTCCACCTTAATACTGTATTTGCCGTTCGTGCCCAAGGGAACCTTGCACAGGAGACCTACATCTCTGGAACAAAAAAGCAGTGATGCTCCAGCATCTGCTTTCTGATGATAGGGAACACCGGAGACTTGATCATCCAGGAGTATTTATTGAGCAGCAGTCTCAAGGAACCAAACCACGGGAACTAAGGCAAATGCTAATGAAACACTGAAGTTGAGATTTTAATTACTTAAAGGTCAGCACATTCAAGGTTTATTAATTTAAGGGAGTTATTCTGTATTCCCACAGCAATCCACACTCAGCTCCTACATAGATCAAAAATTCATGTTATTGTTTATTTGCTGAAACATTCAAGGTATATAACTGAATGCTATACCTGACTACTATTCGTTTTTGTAATTAGGCTCTTGGTCTTTTAACACTTTATTAACACTTCTCTGTATATTTCCTATGTTCGAATCCTTTTCGGTAGCAAAAACCGCATTGTTTTTGTCTAATCTTAGTTCTATATTACAAAATTTCCTTTCAAGCTTGGAACCTCTAGTCAGCAACATTTGTGGCTAAACTATCACAAAACACTCGCAGGCACTCTGCAAACTAATGTATCAGAGTATCCCTGTGAACTGTCCTGCCCTTCTGTGGTGCTGCCTCTGGGATGAGCCCATGCTGTCCCCCACGCTGAACTGGAACTTCTGGAAAAGCAGAGATTGGCCTTGCCAAAAGCAGTGCAGAGGGCAGTCGGCAATGGCGCTATGTCCCAGCACTTCAAGCCGGTGCCCCGTCACCCTTCTGTTTACTAAGGTGGGCCAACAGGTCCGTGTAACACATGTAATAGTTACACTCCAAGTGACAAAATACCCGTGTCCTTTGGACATCGAAGAGCTGAAACCAACCTTTAGACTAAAGGTTTTAAAAGGACAGTAGGTTTCAAAGAGACAGCCTGTGAGCCCAGCGGCACCACCGGCCGCTCCTAGAAGTAAAGCAGCAGAGGATGTGCGGGTGTTAGCTGGGTCCCAGCAACGATGGGGAGCAGGATGTGCGCTGTATAGCAGCAGCCCCGAGGCGAGAGTGTACGGCCCGAGCATGAGCAGGCCGCTGGCTGCCGTCCCCCGCCGACACACTGACAGAGCCACAACCTCGCTCCCCGNTGCTCGTCCCCCGCCGGCGCTCCGCCAACTTGAGGCGGCCGCGCCACCTCCCCCTGTCCGCTCTACTCGGCGGCGGGGAACGAACCGGCTCGGCGGGGGNAGAGAGAGGCTGCCGGCTGGAAGCGATCGCCCGCAGCTGCGAGTCCGTGCCCTGCCCGGGGCCGCCCTCTGCCCGGAGCCGGCAGCCAAACGCCGTCGTGGGGCCGCGCAGCCCGGCGCCCCCGCCCCCCCCGC
>VZTZ01009364.1:176088-366072 GCA_013400955.1 Drymodes brunneopygia
CCGCCGCTATCCCCGAGCGGCTCTGCGGCACTGCCGGCGCCAAGGGCTGGAGCTGCGCTCGGGGGAGTGCACGGCGGGGATCCGCCTCCCGCGCCTGGACACGGGACAGAAAAACATACTTGCCCTGCTCAAACGCCTTCCTCGTGGCACTCTTCGTCACTGAGTTACTGAAAAACCAATGCAGGGCTGGAGTGGAAATGAGTTTCTGTGGGGTTTTAAAAATACTTTTAGGAATGTCGACGTTACTAATTAATTTGTGGTCTATTTGTACCGCAAACTACGCATGTCAAAACCGTACACGTCAGTTTAGTAATGAAAGCATTGCTGGTCAATTTCTTTCTTACCTAAATCGCAGTGAAACTGAAATACTTAAGTCAGCCTGCAGTGTAGTGGATTTTAACAAAATATCCTGCTCTTTCAGTGTATATATGTAAATAGTATTAATATTTCAACGATGTTGTGTGTTTTTAAGTGTTTAGTGTATCTTCTGAGGTCTAAAGACTGTTTTTCGTATTATGTTTTACATGAAGGAGAAGAGCTACATGGTAGTGTTGCTGTGTCTTATGTAATGCTTCAGCGTAATGTGCACAAGGAAAATTCTCCTGTGATTGAGACCTGTGTGGCTGTGATACATGTGAGCTGGTCTTCCATTCCCTCTAATTCCCCTGGTACCTCTGAATCCACTTCTATGCATTCCTGCCATCAACACACATTTGAACACTTTCTTTTCATGCTAGTGACTCTGTATGCCCTTTGTTTTCAGCCTTCTCCTTTGACAGCGAGAAATGTCATAGCAGAAGTAGAGAAGTCTGCTGTCCCAGTGTATTGTATGACTGCCATCCCATCCCTTCCCAGTGTATTGTATGACTGTTTATGTAGGTTACCTGCAGCCTTTGAAATTCTAAAGGTTTTTTGGATTCTACTTGGTACAACTCCCATCTTCCTATAGGAGGGAATGGAAAGGTTTAATCTGTCCTAGACTGTTGAAAGCCCTTCATGCCTGAAGGGATGCTGAGGTGTTTTGCTGCCAGATGTTTTGCAAGATGACAGATTTATCTGCCCTTAGCAGTTGGCCTGTGCCTTAGTGATTCAGATTGATCTAATGCACTGTTACCATCCTCTGGCAGGAGCCTGTTTTTGTTACAGGCGCTCTTCGTAGAAGAACAGATTGTCTAACACACCAGAAAGAAAATTGTCATTTAGCTAAATGAAAAATATTTGGTAATGTGGTAGGCATCAGTATTTGGGTGAGAGAATTTTCAAGGAGACGAAGAGAATTTTCAAGGAGACAATTGATCTGCACGCAACACTTTTTAAAAAAAGTATGATGCAAGAGGCCTATTGTATCTAGTCCAGAGGTGTAATGTTAAAGATGCTTGCAACCTTTTGATTAATCTCCTGTCAGGCAGGCAAGTTCCTTAGCTGCGTCACTAGCCTTAAGTTTTGTGCAGAAATTTCTATTCATTGGTTTTGAAATAAACCAGTAATGATTGTTCTCAAAGTCTGAGCAACACTAAAATTGTACCAGAGGATTTTTAGATGTGTGCTTCAAATAGGAGCTCTAAGGTGCATTAGAGGGAAATGACTGAAACTTGAAAACTTGCTTGACAAATGCTTAAAATCAGTGGTGTTTTTTCCTGCTCATTTATTAAGAAAGTAGAAGGCGAAGGCTGGAGCTTTGAGGTCTTCAGTCTAAAGGTTAAATTTCTTAGGTAGGTGTAGATCCAACATGGAAAAGGTGGAAGCAGGGAGAAAAGAATTGAGGGCATTAGCTGTTGATACTGTACTTAAGATTTCATCCTAGTGAGGGATTTGGTTTTCTGACCTTAGTTTCCCAATATTACTTTGACCACCCTATATTGCTTTTGGCTGTCTCTGCAGAAGAACACAGGACTCTTGTAGGTGTTGTGTTTTGTTTCCTGGCCTCAAGTGAACGCCACAGACATTCTAGAGTGACTTTGCTGTCTGTATCACAGCCTGGTATTTAGAAGGAAACAAAACCAACCAACCAAAAAAACCAAACCAAATGAAAAAGAAAAAACCCCAACAACCCCCCCCCCAACAAAAAAACAAGCAAAAACCAAACAACACCAAAACCAACCAACCAAAAAAAAACCACCCTCAAACAAACATAAATTATTCTAAATTAAGCTGTTTCTAAGAAAGATATTGTGAATTGGACTCTGTCAAAGCAATGGTAGGAAGGTACTGAGGTGGTTTGGAATGAATGGCAAAGCCCAATAGGTGTAATTGAAGGGTCAGAAATATTGTCTGCATAAGTAAAATGAGAGGTTATTTAGTATCTGCATGCCTGATGCAAAAGGATTTGATAAGTAATTCTGCTAGGTTGAGTGGAAAATTATTAGAGATAAGCCTAAGCTGGCAGAACAGGAGGAAAGGGATTTTTTGACACTTCATGGAAGATGACAGGACTTGCTCATGGACTGAATAAAGACAGGAGAAGAGAGAGAAAGAAAGAAATCGAGCATGACTCCTAGTCTACAGGACTGATAAAATGGAAGATACTGGCATGCTGGAAGAAGAAGGAAAGTATTCAGTGTTTTAAGAGAAAATACATAAGCATACCGTTGGCTGTCAGAGGCATTGCTAAGTTAAACTTGAACAGCTCTCTGCTGTAACTGAACTGTAAAAGTCAAGCATGACAGATTTCATGCATACTTTGTGGCAAGGGGTGTGTCTGCTCTCATGTGGCTTGTAATCTGACTTCATGTGAAATAGAAATCTCTGCTTCCTGAGACTGAATGAAATTTTAAATATGAACAAAGTCTTACTCATTCTTGGCTTGTGTTACTTCTGCTGGCATTGTTTGCTCCCATCTTTCAGATTCCTTAATGAAGGTTAATAGCAAAATTCAAAATACTTGGTTTTGTTTGCATGCCTGGGTGTATGACAATACTGAGGAAAAGGACTTCGATTGAAATGTAATTGGGACGCTTCGTTAGTGAGTTCAGGCCTTTCTAGTTCAGGGAACTGCAGGCATATTCCTTTTCTCCAGTGGTTAATTAGTAAGCTAAGGCATGTGTGGAATTTATAGCAAAATATTAAACAGAAAATCAACTCTAAACTGTAAGGACCACTGTGAAAAGGACAACTTGGGAGCCTCTGATTTCCTTAGATTTATAGCAATTCTTCAAAGGTTATTTGAGAAGCTCAGTCAATGCAGGGTTCGGGTCACAAGAAGAATTGTTTCTCTAAAACACAAAGATCAAAAAAATCCTTGTTTTGCCTGCTTTTATGGAAAAGGCAGAAATTAAAAAAATAGTGTTGCATACAAAGTCAATGGATATTTTTTCCCCATAGAGGAACTGAATCGTGCAAATTATGTTATGTGATACCCAGATTAATTTGTCAAGGTATCCTTGTAACAGTGTTGAGTCAGTTTGAATGATGAAGTGCAAATGTCATAAACAATTGCACAGATACCCTTGGTGACACAGTGAAGACAGGTGGCTGCATATAGCTACCCTGAAGTTTTTAGGATGCTTCTACTTGATATGGGTGTGTTCCTGTTTTTAAATAACAAAAGACTGCAGATGGAGATGATTAGCTAAAACCACAGGTAACATAAATAAAGCTTAATTTATATTTAGTTGTATGATCACTTCTCTTTCTTCCATACATGTACAAATAACCTATAAACATTTTAAATGTTGAAGTTAAAATTTTGAAGAATTTATTTAATACCTGTAGTAAGTGATAAAGACAAAGATGACATGTTTTCCAGATATGTTATATTTAACCAATCTTTAAGTACTTTTCTGCTGAAAACTCAGAGTGTCTCTTTGCCTAATTCCATTTAATAAATGAACATGAACTGCAAAATTAATTGCGCTAAAATGAATATGGAAAAGTCAGAACAAAATGAGCTTTAAAATAAAATAATTACTTCATGGGTATAGTTCAGGCTGATCTTTTTCCCCCTTACTCTTCATATTTTCATGAAACAGCAGGGTTTCTGCCTCTCTGTACTTCTCAGCTTTGATTTTTAATAAATTTAAAAAAATTTTTCTAGAGTTAGGTTTCCATCTGCATTGAAACCCAGTAGGATTTGGGAGTCTAATTCTCTTAAGCTCCTTTGAAAGTCTGAACCTTTTCTCTTGAGAGGTGTTTCATTTCAGAAGTAGACAAAGTTGATTAACCTGGATAGCAGCAACTTCTTTGAACCAGATCTATAAGCAGGAAAGCCACTTGTTGAACGGAGACTGTCAAATGCAAATACAGTATTAAAACCAGTGTTTGGTCCTCCTGTTGCAGCAAGAGGCATTAGGCAGACAAAAATCATGACAAGGTAAGCTAGCCAGCATACTCTGTGAAACACCTTAGGTTATTTGGTCCCTATGAATGGGAGAGGGGGCACGATAGATGTACAGGAAGCACTTGAAACAGCAGGAAAGTTGTCTAATTATTCCCCTCCCTTGTTTTTATTTTTATGACAGTTTTCTGGGAGTTAAGATTAGTATTTTCTTGGTGCTTTTTTCTTGCTTTTAAGCCATGCAATGGGGATTCACATGTTACTAAAATAATCAGTTAATGCTCAGAGGTAATTTCAACTATCTAAGTACTTAGTTACACCTTATAACTATCTTGACTTTAAACCATAATACTTTAAAGTGCTTAAACCTTCCTCCCTTTCTCTGAAGTCACTTAAGCTTGAAATATTATCTGAGGCCACAGTACACGCTCAGTGTCTTTCACTAACTTGATTTCGTGCATCGGATGTTAGCAAGAAAGCTAAGGAGGGGAAGCAGTCAAAAAGTAATAATTTCAAGGAATCATCCTACAAGTTAAAGTACTCCAAGAGAATGCACTAGCAGCAACCAATGAAGCCAGTTTTCTCTGCTAGTCTGAGAAGTTAATGGCATGCCAACCTAGTGATGGACTTGGAGGTTTGGAGGAGAGTTGCTCGGCTGGCAATATGGTGAGGAGAACTTTGGGTAAGAGAAAAGCAAAATAAGGTTAAGTATGTGTAAGCTGAGATATCAGATATCCTGGACCTCCTCCAGTATGCTTGTAGAAATTGGGAGGACATAGGAACAGTTGGGAAGTTAAGACTTGGAAAGATTTCTGTCTGTTTCTGCTCAGACGACCATCCATGCATGTTGTGTTTTATGAAACATGCTGAAAAGAAAATGTGAAGTCCCTTTACAAGGTCTATGTAGCCCCTATTGCTTTCATCATGATACAGTTTGAAGAGGGAGTACAATATTCAGGAGTTTGACTTCAGGGGTTTGCTGGAAATAAGGAAGAGCCACCAGGGAAGCTCAGATAAACTGATACTAATTTTGAAGTCAGTGTGGCTGAATTGTTGGCTTTGGTCTCCCAGGCAATTCAAAATCATGCAATGTGGTAGTTTTCAGCCTGGTAGAATATAGCTCTGTGCTGCAGACCAGTGCAGTGACCAGCAGCTGAGAGTATGGAGAATGCCATGGAATGAACCAACTGAAGTTACCTTGTGAAGCATTCCCAGTGGAAATTTTTCAGAGTATTTTCCCACCTACTATAGCATTTCAAACTTTAGTTCTGTAACATGTTTCAGTCTCTGAGCGTCCCCTTTTCTACCAGCTGATAAGTCTAAAAATACATCCCTGAATCTGAAAGGCAGATTGAACTGTTTGCTTTGTGTATTTCTAACTTAATTAAATGTTTTTGGATTGCCACAAAAAACTTTGTTTCATTTTAGTGGAAACTAATGAAATCCTCACGAACTTTCATACATTTTGCTGAATATGCAAAACTGGCAGCTAGCAAAATTCCTCTTAATTTTCAGACAGTTAAGTAATTTGAAGAAGCAATACCCTTGCAATGTAGTTGTAGTTTAAAAGGAGCAAGTGAAAATTGCTATGTAGAATCATAGAATCATAGAGTGGTTTGGATTGAAAGGGACCTTCTAGATCATCTCCCTATGGAGAGGGATGCCACTCACTAGGTCGGTTTGCTCAGGGCCCCATCCAGCCTGGCCTTGAACACTTCCAGGGGTGGGGCATCCACAACCTCTCTGGGTAACCTGTTCCTCAGTGCCCCCTGAGTAAAGAATTTCTTCATAATATTTAATCAAAAACTTCCCTCTTTCTGTTTGGCCCCTTGTCTTGTCACTATCCATATAAAAAGCTTGTCTCTCTTCTTTTTATAACTCCCTTTTTGGTACTGGCAGGCCACAATAAGTTCTCCATGGAGCCTTCTCTTCTCCACGCCAAACGACTCCAACTCTCTCAACATATCTTTATAGGAGAGATACTCCACTCACTATCATCTTTGTGGCCTCCTCCAGGCCTGCTCTACAGGTCCATGTCTTTCTTGTGCTGAAGACTCCACATCTGGATGCAGCACTGCAGGTGAGGTGTTACAAGAGCAGAGGTGCAGAATCAGCTGCCTCAGCCTGTGCCCGCTGCTCTTGATGCAGCCCAGGATAAGGTTGGCCTCCTGGCTTGTGAGTGCACATTGCTGGTTCATGTCCAGCTTTGATCCACAAGAATCAGTGAATCCTTCTCTTCATCTGCTCATGTCTCTCTTTGCCTGACCCAGGTGCAGCACCTTGAACTTGGATTTCTTGAACCTCATGAGGTACTTGTAGGCTCCCTTGTCAAATTTGTTCAGGTCCAGGATGCTAGATGGGATCATGTCCCTCTGCTGTGGCAACTGCACCACTAAGCTTCGTGTCGTCTGCATGTGTGCTGAGGTCTCACTGTCTGTGTCATTGATGAAGACATTGAGGAGCACTGGTCCCAAGACAGAGCCCTGAGGAATGCCACACATCCCTGGCCTCCACTCTGACATAGAGCCATTGACGTCAATTCTCTGTGTCCAGAGAGTGTTTAGGATGAACTGACCTTGTTTGATCAAGTCATTGCAGTGTACTACCAAGTCATGAATGTCCATTTAGAGCTCTTAAATGTGTTTCAAGCTATTTTGGGGCACTTTTTTTTCAATATAATAACTTTTATATGGGAGTTAAGATATAAAGTAAATTTTACATGATTATGTAGCAGTGACAGAAACAAGCTAAGAATTTTCATAATTTCTGACAGGTTAGGACACCTGTAGTATGCTTAGTACTTTTTGTAGAAACTGGGACTCTGAAAAGAAGAATTTTTTGGTCTGTGGATTCAGATACAGCTCATTCCAAGCTGCTTGTTGAATTTGGGGATTAAATTTCAGACTTGCTCTGGTACTCATTTGGTTTGAGAATCCTGCGGCAGCCTCATAATTCCAAGTGTGTCTTTGTTGCAAATAGGATACACTGGGAAAAATGAGAAATTTGCTGAGCTTTATTTAGTCTGGCGTGTTAGCCAATGGGGACAAAACATTTTATGCACAGAATCCTCTATGGGTGTAATAAGGCACTTATCCTTCAGATTTTGTATGTATGGTAAGCCTGAGGGTTTTAAGAAAGGTTGTCAGTTTTCTATTGTTTTTAGAGTAACAATTTTTTTCCTCAAGAAACCTAAGCTCTTAACTCCCACCCTCCACAAAAACCCAAACCTGTGTAAACGACCAACTTCCCACCCAGAAAACGGAGTAATGAATTTATTTGCATTCATTCGTTCTACTGCCCACAAGATGTCAGTGTAATACTACAACAAGATGCTGAATGTGCTTTTTTTTTTTCCCGTGTGGCAGAGCGACAAAAATGTTATGTTGAAGCTGTTGCAGATAAAAAGATTAGCATATGTAATTTTGAATGATAATATGCAAAATAAAAGCTTAAAGATGTCAAATAAATAATGATCAATAAATGCTGATTTCATATGTAAACTGCACAACCAGTGGCAGTGAATTTGACTTTCACTGAATTAACCACAAGAATTGCAAATGGTGACATATCACTGATAAAGGTCAATAAATGGTTGTAAAGTTGAGATACCATATATAAATAAAAAAACTTGGGATAAATTCGTGTCCCAGGATAATCAATATGCAAATAGCTACTGATTTCCACAGTGAGAAATTTGAGTCTTGATTATCTTAATTTTAACATAGATTTTATGCAATATTGCAGAAATGTCATCAAGCTACCAATGCCAATCTATAACCAAAGTCAAGATTACTGTGTTGCATACTGCTGTAAGCCTCTGTTCGAGTCTTTGCAGGCGTGAGACCTACAGCAAAGTATCAAAGCTGAAGGATATACACTTCTTCAAAATAAAGTATAGAATTTTGTTTTCAGATTTTAAAGTTAAATAATATTGTAGAATGTTGTATGTTATACATGTAAAAGCATGTAGGTGGTCAAAATAATTAATACTGCAACATGCCTGTTGTAAAATTCATAGGCAAAAAGTGCTCTGTCTGCAGAGGCAGTTCTGAAGCTGTTACAGCTTCTGTGAGCCAAGATTATATTGGCATAAAGAACAAATTTTCATTACTGTTTATTGTTTCATCAGTTGTGCTTAGTGACTGATGCACATATTCAAATCCATGTTAAATTGTTGTAACACAGAAGCTTATTATGCTGCAAGAATAAAATTCTAACATATAGCAACAAAGCATGACTTCTGATAGCAATAGATGTGTTTTCTGTGGCAGTGTTCTGGAAGAGAAAATGAAGACTTATTCTGGTTATTTCTGTGCAGAAAATCTGACAGTTTTGCCTGTTATGTGATGATATTACCAATTTTCCTTTAACTGTAGCTTAGTTTCTGTGATATTACCTTGGATGTCCTTATACATGTAAACTTTCTTTATGCTTGCTGCTTTTCCATTTCAAGCTAGCAGGGTGGGAGACTCAAAATCATATCCCTGAGACTGGAGGAACTCATCTCCAGTTATGAGATTGAAATTCTCTCTGAAAAATGACTATATTGACCTTTTCAGACTGGTTTAAGTATTATGGTTAGGGCTAGTGGGAATGAAAAGAGCTAAAAAGGCTAAGACAAGGGGGGAAAAAAATGCTTTTCAGATAGTGATGTGACTCCTAGAACCTGTAAGTTTTGAAAATCAGTATTGCAATGAATGGATAATAGGGATGCCTCTAAGTATTTTCAAATATCTCAGTCTTGTTCTTCTTCAGTTGGACTTGAAAACATAAAATTAAATTTTTTCCCCTTGGAGGAGATGAATTGATATTTGCTGCCTGTGAAAATCAACACTGGTCCTGTTGTTGGGTAAAGTAAATCAATATTGCTTTGTGTAATATGAAGCTCTTGCTCTCTGATGTCTAATTATTATTTGCGCAAGAAAGCATTAAATATCAGCCATGTTAAAATAGTATTTTTTCTGTTGAAAATCTGTGGTACAGGTCAACTTTTTTGGGTGTCTTGAAAGTAGAGTAGTTACAGGATAAGTAGCTGCCATTTTTTCTGCAGCATGTCTTGTCCTGGGGAATCATTGCAATTAGATATCATTGCACCAACATCTGAAACAGGTAATTAGTGCTTCAGTTGTCTACAGTGGTGGTTTTCTGATGAGAAAGTAACTGAGAGTCTGAATGTTGTTGAGAAGTCCCACCCATACAGTGGGGAAGGAAACCCAGGAGTAATTGGCCTTTAGATCTGCTTTTCAATCACTGCACTACACTGTTAACAGCTGCTTTTGTTTTCCCTGTGGATCATTTTCAATCCATCAATTTTTGTCAGGAAACACAGTTTATGGGTCATCTTTTAGTCTTTAGTCAATGAATCATTTCCCAGTTCGGTGTGTTATCCCAGTTTCCTGGACTTTTTACTGTTTTTATTATACTGAAGTATGCAGATGTGTGGCTGGTACCCCCAAACAGCAACACTCCTGGAAGCAAAGGAGAGTCTTAGTAGCCCTTTCAGTTTTAGAAAATTCTTTGCACTGTTTATTTAGAGCCAGTTCTGAGTAGCTTTGCAAAGGGTTAAGTTTTACTTATTTTTCTATTACTAACACTTGTTTCTTAATACTTAGTTAGAGGGTTTATTTTCAAAATTAGTACAAATTTTGAATGTATAGTAAATATCACTCAACTTTGTTTTCTTAGCTGGCTCCAGATAACATACTGAACTTGGTAAAACATGAAGGGCATGGTGAAAATAAAATGGTTCTAAATGCTATAATCAGAAAAAAAGAAACAAAATTTAACTCTTCATTATTGATTCTATGATATTTGAGGTCTCTTCCAGCTTGTAGAGCTCTGTGTGAACAATTTCTGAATTTGAAAGTTTGATTGTAACTTACATTTAAAACCAAACCTTATCCTCAGTGTTTTGGCATTAAAGCTTGAAATGAGGAATTGTTGATGTTTTAAGAACCAAACAATAAAGATGGTGCTCTTGATCTTTAGATGAATTTTTGGATCTGAGCCAAAAGGTTATGAATGCTTGAGATCTGTGATGGTACACGGGGAGTTTTAGGTTGGTTGCATGTATGTTTTCTACTGACAGGTTTGCAATGCTGCCTTGCATGTGGTGGTGAATGCATGTGCTTAACCCCATGGCAAGATATAGAAAACAAAGTGTTGGGGTGCTTATAGGTTTTTAGAAGAATTTATTTTCCAAAGCATTGCCTTGCTATTGATGCTGAACAGTGGCAGCACAATCTTGTGCAAACACCTTAATTTTGTCAGAATTGCATAATAGTGTGAAAAGCAAGAGTGCTTGCTTTGTTCATGCTGCACATTCAAAACATTTTGTCCAGTGCCCATTTTAGTTGCTTCTGTCATCATATCCTTGATAGCCTCTGTTGCCTCCAGGTCGCTATACTAGTTCATCCTGGGATCAGTTCATCATCAAAAAGAGGAATTATGTAGAAGAATTGGCAATATTCTGAGAGTAAAAGACTTCTGGAAGAACCTGAGAGCTTTTGAGAGTCTTCACAGTTCTGCTCTTCATTCATCTCTAAGTCTCTGGTTCTTACAGAGCCAAAGCAATTTTTTGCTTTGGACTTTAAGAAAGTTCTGTTATTTGCAGACAAGAGCTTCATTCTCCTCTCCTAAATGGGATTAGGATTCTGAAGGGAATTGGGGCTGTTACACTGAGCAGGGGGAACCTGGCTGCCACTTATTTATTATACCTCTTAGTAAAAATTTTACAAGGCAAAACTGTAATGCTGACTGGGTAATGAGACAGTCCTTGCTTAAAATAGTCTTTATTGTGTTTTTCTAAGCAGTGAAGAAAATAAATATCAAGATGCTACATGCTTTGACTGACATATTCTTCCTTATTGTGAAATATGATGATGGCCAACCCAGATGACAAAAAGGAAGTAAATCACTCTTTTCTATGATTTTTTGCAAATTTTTCTCCTTTCTGCAAAATTTCACTTTTTAATATGATCAGAAATAAAGCTTATTGATTAGGCATTTCTAAAAGGGAGGAAGAAAGCATGTAGGCTTATCTGTAGATATAAACCAATGAATGTTATTAGAGACTAGACTACATGTAAAGAAACTTATTTAGAGTATGAAACTCTTCTAAGTTAATGTCCATAAAGTTTAAATCAGTTCCGACTCTTCTTATTAGAATAAATGTTTCCTTTTAAAGAGCATGATAATCATAATCAAGACTAAATTTGTTCTGTTATTTATTTTCAAAATGATTGTACATGTTTAGCAGACTTTTGATTTAAATCCCTAGGGATATATTGGAGACAGATGTTTAGATGACCTAATGTTTAAAGTAAAGTTAAATTTGGACACTCGATTAAATTTTCCTTAAAATCTTTCCTTATATGTTAGATTGTGGAGCAGTGCAGAAAGCATTGAAAGATTTATGTTGAAAAGGTACTGCTTTATTTTTAAAGTAAGTTATCAGAGTTCAGTATATTTTATTTCAGGCAACTGTCAAAAGCAGAAAATGTTTGATTATAAAACAGTATGTTTACAAATTAAAATATTCTGTCTTGTTGCAGAGCTAAATGCGAAACAGATTTCTTTAAAAGTTCATTGGTTTCAAAACCAAATTTACCAGGCCACTTATAGCTGCCCCAAAACTTGGTAAAGATTATGGTAGACCTCAAAATGTAGCTTCAGTTGAAGACTGCATAATAGGGCATAACAGTGCTATTACTACTATCACTACAGTTTTTTTACTGCTTTCCTGTTTTGAACAAGTAATAGCTTCTCTCAAGAAGCACCTATGCACCTAATAGTGTGGATGACTATATGGCTTCATATGTGATAGTAAACAACATTTTGAAAAGTCTCACTATTTCATTACCATAGTTACCAATATTGACCTGTTGAGAAGGTATTGATTTGTTGATGAAAAGAATTAGTATCTTCAGTCTTTTGAAGTTTATATATACTGGCTTTAATTGTGTTTGGTTAAATAAGCAAGTTACTGGGTTGCTGAACTTCTGCCATTTTTAGCTGTAACTGAAATAGAGTACTAAGAGATGCACTCTTGTCACTGGCAGAATACTTTGTGGGCTGGTGCAAGTGTTGCACTAAAACACTACTCAGATGCTTCACACTCGGCTTGCAAAATAACCTCTGGCCAGATCTCGAAAACGTCTCTGCGGGACAGGATATTTTACTATTTTCTGTCATTTGGGATTAGGAAGGCTGATGTGGGCAGCAGAGCTGAAATGTATTTTATGCAGGGTGGACTTTGTTAAGTTTAGGCAGCGCATGAAGCATTTTTGTGTGATCCCATTGAGGTCTGCTGGGTTAGAACTGGAGTAGCCCTCTCCTGGGAAAAACTGAAATTGCAGTATTTGGAGCCTATTCTTTCATGCAGGAGTGGATGTTGGGTCAACAGTGGCATGAAGTCATGTTTCACAAGGGGAATGAAAGGAGATCTCATCCTCTTCCTGAAAAAGGAGCTTTCATTCTGTCTTTTTGCTGTTAGGTGAATGTACATTAATCATGGGCAGTAACTGTTTTGCACTGCATGGATCTAATCAAAACTTAAGGAATGAATGTGTAGTACCTATGTGATGCCATTTATTGTGAGCAAGAGTCATTTCGCTCTACTTCCTGAATTAAGATTTGGGATATAGATTAGAACTCTGAAAAATAAATGTAAAAGTGTCTTCTTAAGACTCCCAAGAAGCAAAGAGTGGTCACAAAATTGGAAGACAGTCCTTAAATATCTTCTGAAAATGTCACTTGTCAATTGTTGGTGTGAAGATAAGGAGCAGTATAGAATGAAATTCTAAAAATTTTGCAGATAAAGCAGTTTTACAGTGTTGTGGTTAGTTTTGTCTGCACCCAGATTTTCTAAGTTCAGAAGTGTTCTTTAACCTATTTAAAGAGTATTGACCAGTTAATGCATAACACTGCTAATTGGACTTGTCACTTGCTTAGTCTTGCACAGCTAGAGTGAACATTTGGAACTGGCCAGAAGTAACTTGGGCAACAACTTACATGCTTGTGTAGTATAATCTTACCTTTTGTTCTGTAATGACTTTTCCCTTTATTAATGTATTTTTTTTCTCAGTGAATGGAAAAATAATGGCTTTCAGTGAATGGAAAAAATAATGGCTTATTATTAGTTTAAATACTTACAATCTTCTCGTGTAATATATTGTCACTTACATATACAACATCTAACTGTTTTTTCCCCTTGATTATACATGAATCTCCTTAGGCTACTTGAGTATTTTCCCTGAAGACTTCAGTTGGTGTGCTGAGATTTGCAGGAGTGATTAGTCCTCTCTGGTGCCTCAAGACAAGAAGAGTAGACAGTTTTATTGGGATGCTATGAAAGTTTTATGCAACTTGTAGAGAAACAGGGAAAAAAATCCCTGGGAGCAAGGAGGATGAAATGGTTTTTACTTCCTTAATGTGCTCTTTTTATTATTATTTTTTATTTTCTCCTTTCCTCTAGTCCTTAGTAGAAGTAGCAAGGACCCTAAACACTAAATCCTGCTCTCTTACTCAGACTTAGTTGTTTGCATTCTATGTGCTGAATAAGGATAACATCCTTGAGAGAAAACCACTGCAGTCAAGTAGAGATGGTATCACAGTCATTACCAGCTCAGTCCTAAACCGGGCTTTTTCTGTTCAGTCTAAATCTTGTTTACATCTAAATCTTTGTTTCCTGCATTTTGATTAATCTATAATTGCACCTAGAACCTTAACTGCGAAACCTGTGAAGAATTAAAAAACTTAGAGAGAGACAATGTTCTACCAATTCCTTCTCAACAATAGGGCTGAAACCTTATCTGCTGCAACTGGAATTAGGGATAGCTTGCTTTGTCTTTGTTTTGACTACAAACTCTATTCTGGTTAAGAGATTAAATTCAGAGAGAGGAATAAATCACTGCATTACATTTTGCATGATGATTGAACTGTTTGTGAAATTTGAACATACTTTATATGTTTGCTAATTGTTTTGTAAACATTTCAATATTCGAGTTTGTAGTATGAATAGTTTTGACTATGGGCAAGATTTGGACTGCTTGCATTTGATATAAGCAAAACCTGGGTGCCTCTTGCTCACTGAACAATTCAGAACAGACCCAGCTGATTTGAGTCCAGGAAAAGAACGTGGATTTTCAAATTCTCTCTTCCAAGAGTTTTTTTGGTTTTTTTATTTGGTGGTTTTGTGGTATTTTGTTAATTTGTTTGATATTGTTATTGGTGGGGAGGTTTGGGGGGGGGGGGGCCTGTTTGTTTTTTGGTTTTGTTTTGTTCATTCTTGCTCTCTTCCTAGGTCTTTGAATCTTGAAATAATTTTTTGCATACTGGTGCAGATCGAACATGAGAGAGTGTAACTTTATATGAAGGGGCTCTGGTGGTCAGTTAAATCTTCTGAAAAGTGAAATAATGGATTTAACTATTTTGCTTTCTGGACTCTAATACATGAACTTTTCATGTGTACTTTCAGAGGAATTTTTATCCCTCAGTTCTAGGGGAATTGTAGGTGCCTGAACCGTGAGATGAATCAGTATCCCAATTCCACTGAAATCAACAGACGTTTTTCACTCCCTGGGTCTCTTCTGAACTGTCCTAGATCTGTATCAGATATCCTGTGAAGTCCAGCATACTCACTACTAACTGCAGGTGGATGCTCACTGTATGTATAAAGAAGTGAACCTGTTGTCAAATTGTTTTCCTGGCTGTGGGTTTGAACTCTCTGAAGTGTCCAGTTGAAGTCAGGCAGCAACTTTCTGAGCATTGCAGTGCCTGGGCTGATGTCCAGTTGGCTACCAAAGGTCCCATCTCACCCATTGAATCTAACTCTATTAAAAATGCTATTTTTAAAAGTTACTTGTAAATCTCAGACAATCTATTAAGTTATGTCTCTACAAAATCTTGCACAAGGCTTGTATTGATATCCCTACCTGCGTTTGGATATTAGGATAAAATGTTGGAAAACTTGCTATCATTTAGAAGAAATATCTCTGGAGGAAATGGCTTTTGTGATAGCTAATTAATTCTATTTCTGTTATAGTTTACATTCTCTGTTTATATCTGTGGGGGAAAGTTACAAATCTGTAACAGGCTGTAGAGATCTTAGCTGAAAAATCAGCAAACTGAATTTGTACTTCTAAAATGTGCAACCTACTGTCAAGTACTCCTGGATTGGATGTACTGTGTTTGGTAATAACTTCTCTGTGGTTCACAGAAGACCTCCATAGATCTCCTGGAGAACTCGTAACTCCCAAGTCTTGTGTACAACAGTTTTGCATCCAACAAATTTGAACTTCTGCAGGAAAGGAGGAGACCTGTTCTGATGTACCACTGGAATCTTTTTCCATCACTCCTTTCATTCACTGTTCTCAATGTATGTTTCCTGTTCTGTTCTAGAACTTCTGTTCTCAAACTTAAACAAAATTCTTCTGAGTATTTAACTTCTCTTACCCCAACTTAGGTATGTAAAGTCACATTGACAACATTGTGTTTTGGACTTCACTGGCCTTTTACAAAAGGATCTGGGGTGGGTATCTGGGAATAGTTTCTTATTTCTAACTGGTGTGCAAATGGTAGTCTCTACTGATGTTAAGTTCATGGACTCTACTTCTCCTGATTTTATTGTACAAAGTGAGCTAAAACCTAAGCAGTCTTCTGTCTGAGCCTATATAACTAACAGTGTTGCTGTTTTGTCTTCACTTTCTAGTTCAGACTTTCAAACTGTGATGTAAAGGAATTGTCAGTGGTTGCCTTAGAAGTTATTCTTTCAATAATAGCTATGACTTGTTCAGTTTATCATATTTTCTATTGAGATTTGCATCCCCTATATATTGGTCATCTTCAGTTGGCTTCCAGTTGGAGGCTAAAGTCTGTGTTCTGGGGCTGGATTGAGCACAATTTTCCTTCCATTGTTTAGTGTCCAGCACATGTTTGGGGCTTTTCCCTCTTTTTTGAAGGATATGGGTTGGCAGTGGTCTGGCAGTCCTAGCATCCTTCCAGGTCTGTTTCCATTCAGTGGAAGTAAAGTTTATTTTGCTTTGCTTCTGTTCAGCAAATCTAGCTTTTTCTAGAACTTAGTTGGTACTTTGTACATAGAGCATCAGGTGATTGAGATATTCTTCTAAAACATGATCTCTGCCAAGCAGGATCTAAGTGGGAGGATGCACTGACCATACAATTGTGTGCTTTATTTTCTTCTGTGTTCTTGCCAGAACCTTGATGGTATCAAACCTGATGATGGGGAAAATATTTGTCATCAGTGATCTCCTCCAAAATATCTCTTTGTGTATGTAGTTAAAATATTCCTTTTTTTCACATCTACAAACTAGGTAAATAGTTGAAGGGCCTGAGCTTTTTCCATGCCTTTTGTAGCCAGTAAATATATTCACTCAGTTCCTTCTGCTCATTCAAATGCCTAAAGCACTAAACTCCCAAGCTTTGTAGACTGTCTCTTAAAGAAAATTGCCTATTTACTAAGAATGAACCTGAATGTTGAACTTCCTCGTTTTCTGGAAATTTCCTGACCAAACCATTCCTTGGCTGGATTAGTCTTGTGTGCTATCTGATTGTGTATCAGCACTTTGCAAAACTAAAACACCAAAACCAAAAAAATAGAAAGCTTGTCAGTCTAATATTTTGTAGATTTTCCATTTGTTGTTTGCTTGTACAATTGACTTGTGTTATTGGTGGGGATAAAGTTCACGAGCCTTGTTCCTTTCCTTAGCCTAAAGCTACCTGCAAGAACCTTTTTCTCATCTTACTTAGAGCTGTCACCTCAGTAGCTTTTGTGTCACTATCTGGTGCCCAAATTCTGGGTGCACTTAAGTATATTCTTCTGTTGCAATGTTCCTCATTGACCTATGAAGAAGAGAGGTGGTGCTATTTATCTATGCCTGTTCTTATTGTGTTAACAAACTCTTTGAAATGATGCTGACCTTTTAGGGAACTGATCCAAGGAGCTTAAGTGACAGAAACTTAATTGCTTTTGATAGGATAGTTTTGTCAGTTTATTTGCCTGAGCTGTGGGAGCTGGCAGGGATTCCCAGTCAGTGGCAGAAGGGTAGGTAATGATTCACTGGATTGCTTACCTGTTTTATCGGGCTGCAGTGGGTGCCAGGAACACTTCCGCTTCTGAACTTCACCCAAAGCTTAACACACATCAGCAATTTCATTTGCTTGCTTTATTGTGGTACCTAATGAAGCTGTTTGTCACCTTCCGTATTTTCCCTTGTAGGACCTGCTTCTCAGGTAACCTGAAGCTTTAACAAATACCATTAAGGGAAGATGCGTATTCAAATAATCCACAGCAGGAAAAAGGACTTTGCTCAGCTTTGTGTGAGGATTAAGAGGGAAGGAAGGCTCTGCTCTTTTTTTTTCTTTTTTTTCTGAATGTTTTTGTTTTTTGGGGTTTTTTGCTTGTTTGTTTGGGGTTTTTTGTTTTTTGTATGAAACCCTAATAAACTCTTCTTCGTACTACTAGTTTGCCACTAAACATATACTAAACAGAATTAGGATCTGGGGAATATATTTCAGGCTTCATATTGTACTTTATAAACCACTTTAATGTATGTGAGGTGAAGAACCCCAGCAAGCTGTGTCTGTAGCAGTTGAGTCAGTTGTCATCGGCTTCCCAGCATGTAAGTCCATCACTGGAAGAGCCACCACAGCTAGAACACTGACAGATAAAACAAGGCATAAGACACTTTCCGATATGTCTCCTCTCTGATGCCACTCACTTGATGGCATGGGCTGAGGCTGGGCAGGCTGAGAGCATGTTAATTCTGTCTCCTTTAGGCTTTGGGACTGTTGAGTTTGATGGTTTTTTGGTATACTATATTGGTTGATTAAATTTAATTTTTCTGCCTGACAGTAGTTCTCTTAATTTGCCCACAAATGTTTTAGAATCCTTTACATGTGTTCTTGTTTGCTGTATTTTATAATCTTTTCCCTGGATTATGTATGTGATAGTTGTACTTCAGCTTTTAAGGTGGAGATGGCAGTGTTGTGCTTTTTTGCTGTCTTTTGGGGAGACAAAAGCAAATTTCTTACTAGGATGCTCAGGCTGTTCTGGTTTTGCTGTATTCAAACAGAAGCCTAACCATGCAGGGGGTGTGCAATGTATGGTCTTTTCAATTAGGAGATAATTATGTCTTATGATAAAAAATACTGAAATTATTACTGGAAGTACTTAAAGATGAGTCTGTAACTGTTGCAGGAAAGTATGGTATTAGTTGAAAAGTTCTGTTATATAATACTTGATTAAAAAAGAATTTAAATTAAAAATAACTTTTTCACATAGAATATTGCCTATGTTAGCTCTAGATTAAAATGGTTTTTGAGCCATTCATAGTCTGGAGTTCACAGGCTTTCTTAGTAATTATGAAGATATTATAAACACTCATAGAAACTACTACTTTCAAACATTGTCACTAACATTATGGGTGTCAGAGCACAAATTGTCTGGCTTCAAAAAGCCCCAGTTCTGTGTTTGAAAGACTTACAGTGTAAACGTGTCCTTGATGGAGCTGGAAGAGTGCCTCTGAACACCTGGAACTTTAGCCTTGTGTTTGGAAGGCAGCCAGATGCTGGCCTTGGTGGTCCTGCACCTGTAGACGCAGTGCCCACTCAATCCCATCACCTTGCACAGCATCTATTTGCATACTGAAGTTTGAAGTCTGACTGCTACTGACTACCCGTGGCTTGGCTTTTTGGTATTATAATGTTAGCTATAATCAAATGCTTTTCAAATCTTTTAATCACAGAACCTTGCAGTTACGTACCTGTGTTATTCTGACATGCTTTTACTTTTAATCCTGCAGTTTTCCTCCTTAAGTTTTCCTTCCCTCTCCAGTAATACTTTTACACTTGTATGGTTTCCCTCTACACTTCTATTATTAACTCTGAACAAGAATGTGCATCTGTTAATATACGTCCTAGTAGCTCACACAGTTATTAGTAGAATTCAGTAGCAACTGAGTAAATTTGAGCACCTATTAAATCCTGAATAGATACAAATGTGCTACTGCCTGAACTTACCTATTTTATCCTACAAGTCAGGTCTTTGATACTTAAGAGGTTTGAATAGCTGTCAGAAAAATGTGTGAAACAGGTTGGAAGAGGGGCCAAGTATGATACATTTGCGTTCTGTGTATACTATCTCCTTTTTTCTCTAATGGCTGAGGTTGTATTTACAACTGCAGGGCTATCTGACATTTGTTCCTTAAAGGAGTATTTAAAAGGGTACATTCATATTTCTCTGTTGCCTGTTTCATGATTCTCTGTTGCCTGTTGAAATCCTGTTTCACTAATTTATTTTCCCTTCCTCTGAAGCAGGGATTTCCTGAAAACTGGCTCCAGACCAGTACTACATTATAAATATTATAGGAAATAATATGATGGTACTACTTGTGTGTGTTTGAAATTGAGAAATCATAGAAAGGTTTGGGTTGGAAGGGACCTTATTAAAGACCTTAAATTCCAATACCCCTGCCATGGGCAGGGACACCTTCCACTAGACTGGATTGCTGAGACTCCCTTTCAAACAGGCCTTGAATGCTTCCAGTGATGGGACAGCCACAACTTCTCTGGAAAACCTGTTCGAGTGCCTCACCACTCTCGCAGTAAGGAATTTCTTCCTAATATCTAATGTAAACATTCTCTCTTTCACTTTGGCAATTGCTGTATCAATTGTGGTTGTTAGAGTTATCAAGATTATCATTATTTTTCTTCAGTGTTTTACAATTTAACCTTTTTTTTAATGAATGATGGAACTGTTTCATGGGCTAATTGCCACCATTTTGTTCCTAAAATACAAGTACTCTGCTACTAGGAAAGCATTACCTCTGCTGTACCTTCTGTGAAAATTCTGATACATAAATTCTTTTTTTCTGGAGTCTCTAAAGTAGTGATTGAGATGCACTGATTACACTTTTGGTTTTGTTTGTCTGGGTTTTTAATGTATTGATCAACCTCTTTAAACATTTATATATGTAATTAAAAGCAATTTTCCACCAAAGGTGATGATTGCAACCATGCCTCATATAAAACAAAGAGATCAAAAATCAATCGGGAAATCTCCAACTCTCTATCATCCTTCTCTATAGCTAAGTTTCTGCTGCACCTAAAATCATCAAGACTAAGAGCAACAGTAAGAATGTCTGCTTTTGAAAGATAGAAATAGCATCTTGTGGGCATGAACTGTGTGTTTCACTGTGTGCTAATGTTGTTCTGATGATGATGCTTATAAATGCAGGCAATTTTGATGGTCATCAAAGCATATAAAAGGAGAGGGAGATTCATGTTATGAAGGTATGACAACATTTTCTGAGGTTTCAGTCTGTCTGTGATGTCCTGGTAAGACTGCAGCAGGTCAAAAGTGAGTATCTGAAGATGTCTCTAAAAGTTCATGGTTGGGTTTTGGAATGACTTCCATCTTGTTTTTAGGGAGGGGTTGTCAGTGTCCAGAAATCTGAAGAACCACATTTCAAACATGACTGCAAAAAATGCAGATTATGTTAATCCTTAATTTAAGGCTTATTTTAACTTAAATATTTAAAACTATTTAAAATAATATTTGATTATTTATTTCCTTGCTAAGCCTTCTCCCATCCTAAGTCCTTTAGTAGTATCTTGCCTAGAAGGGAACACAGGAAGATGTGAATAACGTGTCCTCCTGGAGTACTTCATCCATTTCTATTTTCAAGTGATATGAGCTGACTATTTATTGGCTACATTGATGATATAGTGAGGCTTGGCCACTCTGTGTTTGGTTTCTTTAATAGAAGGATCCAAGTTTTTAATGTTGGAGGCAGAAAAATTGCCATCCTGCAGCTGATGGAGTTCTCTCGCGATACTGTAGCATTCTTTTTCCATAGGCAAGAAATTCACAAGGCTTAACTCTTGTGAATTTTTGTAAGCAGAGATGCAATGTTTCCATGTAATACAAGTACTAAATATTAGGAGATCAAGGGAAGGTGAGGATTAGTCAACAAAATGTGGATATGTGTAACCTTGATTGTTTAAAGTTCTTTTCTTTTAAAATACAGTGCCTGTTTAGATCACTAATGCATTTTAATTGTTTCCATCTTTCAAAATATGTCTAGCAAGTTCAGTTTCTAGTTGTTGTTGTACAAATAAACTGGTATTAGAGGCATTGCTTTCTTCCTTTCAAACATACTTTCAAATTAGTGCTGTTATAAATGCATATTATAGTGTTGGCTTTTCACAAATAATGAATGCTATGTATATAATATTGATCCTTGTAGAAGCAGAGTTTGTGTAAAAATGTAACTATTCTCCTTTTTGTCCTGTAGTTGAAAAATAACTAACATAGCTATGTTAACTCACTAATTACCCCTAAAGCAAAGCGACTGACTCCTATCAAGATACTCCTAGATAAGAAACCTCACTGCCGGGAATTAGTAAACGACTATGCAAATGGACAGACAGGCTTCCCGTAAGAAGAGATTGCCTGCCAGGAATCGATAGATTACCGAATTCCTCAAAAGAATCTTCATTAGCATTATACGATAAACTGTTATAGTAAAAAGTATAAAAAGAAGGTTTTTCACTAGGAAAGGTGTGTTTTGGCTCCGTGCCAAGTACACCCAGTGTCCAGGGACACTGCCATTCCTTTGCTTTGTTTTTGTCTTGTCTTGTTATTTTTTTCTTTTTATTAAAAACTTTTAAACCCTAACAGGAAAAGTGACCTCGTTTTTAACAGTGCTTAATGTGGTTTGAAGATTTTGCCAATATACTATTCCAGATCCTTCTCTTATGAGAGGGTGGTTGATTACATCTATCTTTCTTCTTTGGTTTACAAATGCCAATATATTCCAAAGAATGCAAACCCTGGGACCATTTGTCATCACACTTTGATTGTAGTTCACTTCATTATTGTATGTAGGAGGAAAAGCAAACAATTAGATGCCTGAATAGTGGAGGGGGGGAAGCTGGAGTGTCAGGACATGCTAAACATTCTTATTGCATTGCATACTTTAACCTCCTATTGTTTTCCCACTGCTTTTAACACTTACCTTCCTGGATGTGATAGTTGTAAATACATTTAAAACAAACCAGAACTGTTTGGTTGAAATACTAAATATAATCTCTCTTGAAACAAATGGAGTCTAAGGGCTACAGACCTTCAGGATTTAAATCCTACCTAACTCTGTGTGGGTTGTACAAATGAAGCAGAGAAGTTGGTGTAAATGCAATAGCATGCAGCATTTCCTAGCATGTTCTTCATAGTTTTAGTCTCAAAGCAGCAGTTTCATACCTTGAAAGTGTCATAGGTGATCTGGTGAGTAAAGGGGTATTAAGACCAGGGAAAATGCCTGTTCCTCTGCTAGTAGTGAAAAAAGCTCAAAGAAAACAGTAACCTCAAGCTGAGTCAAGTATAGCATTTCAGTGGTACTTCCTCCTGTTCTCAGATGCATGTCCTGAAACAAGTGACTTGCTGTAGAGTCACTAAAATGACTGTACAGCAACGTAAGGTAAAGATTATTGCATCTTTCCTTTTGATGAGCATTTTCAAAACTACACTTTGACCAAAATGTAAACCAAAAGAACTGTGAAATGGATCTCTGCCCACTAAATTAGCCAAGGTGACAATTCCAGAAGAAAATATGTTACGCCATGATGATGAGGTGTACACATTCCACAGAAGAGCAGAACTGAAGACCCAGCTGTTCTCAGACATTTTGAGTGTTTTTAGGCTAATAATTCCTTCCATTTCAGAGTTAAGGCTTCAAGATTGTTGTTTTCTGCTTAATCTGCCTCAGGTCTTCATATTACTAGAACCTTAAGTAGTGAAGGCAGTGCACTTATCCCTTTTTTAAAGACTATTTTTTTCTGCCAGTGGTCTGTAATTTTGCATTCAGTGACTTTGGGAACTGTTCTCTTAATTGGACCATGTGGAAATAAGTGATATCAGGGTTGTTGAGTGGCTGTGTTGAAGCTTTAAGTCCTCTGCTTATATAGTAGGATTTAAATGAGAAAGATGTCTGAAGCAAAATAAGATACATTTACTTAGAGTTGCTCTACTGCTTCATTCATCAGTCATCCTAATCTGAAAAGACAAATTCCGGCATTTCCTTTTGCTGATGCTTAGTGCCAAAAGCACCTGAAGTTCCTAGGTAGCTATGTGATTCTTAACTATTATTTGATTAGCCAATTTTTAAACCAGCATTCACTACCTAAACTACTTCAATTACCCCTTAAATGAACCACCACATGCATGCAAAGATCTGTTAATAGTCAGTTTATGGGCTTAGAAACCAGAACTGTGGATTTACTCAGACTCTCCCTTTGGATACACAAAGCTCCAGGAGTCCATTGGTGCCAATACAGGATCTGAAATTTTTGGAAGAGTCATTGAATCATTTGACAGTTTGGTTTAATGCAGCACTTGGGTGAATTTGGCAGGAATGCTCCCCTTTGCTTCCATGTCTATTAGATAGCCTTTTAACACATGAGCAGAAATTTCTTTAGTCCAAAGAACATCAGCTGGGGTGGATTTGTAAACAGGCTCTGGCCTGAGCCCATCTTCCCTGCTCCCACTGAGCTGCAGGTTTTCTTTTTAAAATGCAAAAACAAATTATTTTTAGTCTGGAAGCTTGCCTAAGGCCTGCTTTGCCATGCATGGCTTTTCCAAAATTTAGGGAGGAAAAAAAAAGCCACTTTTTCAAGTTATGTAGGTCCAACTAGGGAGCTCAAGTGCTCTGAGAATCAGGATTCTCATGGCCTGGAAAGCATTTGCACAAGTTGTCAGTTCTCTGTTCCTGACCCCTGTTTTTGGCAGATCTGCAGTTCCTGAGCAAAGAGCAGGAATGCCCTGGCAGCTTTTAGGATTTTCCTGATGCTTCTGTTAACAACAGTGCTTCCATCTGTGGTCCTCAGAGGCTCATGCGACCTGAAAGGCATAGATTTTCAGCTCTGGACTGCTTCATTAAGCTTAAGAGGGATTTTTTTTTTTAATTTGAATTTTTATGCTGAATTATGTGTTAGGGGCTGTACTGAACCAGATCTATGAGATGATGGGAAATATCTTGGATTATCTATTTTATGATGCCTTTGCAAGTACCCTTCTTGGAAAAGATGTGTATTAAGGAAGCACAAGAAATTTGTGCACAACTGAATGAAACAAGTAGTCTCTCTTATCATACCTTTAGACTTATTGTCCCAAGCCTTGACATTTTTTTGTTTTTCAGCATTTATATATATATCTTTGAAGCTTTGTTTTTAAATCACTAGCAGTTGTCTTCTCAGATTTCTTCCCTAGGCCAGTTCTAAGCCTTGTTTTCTTTTACCTTTTCATTTGTTAATGCCGTTAGAATGCTATTACTTTTTTATACATGCTTTGGAGATACAATTCTTGTCTTTGTGGACTCTTCTTTTGATTAGGAGTAGCTCAAGTAAACAAAATTGCATCTTGTTCGCTACATTTCTCACTTAAGAATTTCATTGTGCAACTTTCTTGAAGTCACTTAAGAGTAAGAACTGAGATCAAAATCATACTCAAAATAGTGTGACACAGCAATAACTGGCTTCTGCTCTTATGACTCAAACATTTACTATTTTTTAGAGTGAAATTGATAAATTATAGTACCTTTTAATATCTGTTATGATAATCCTCATCAGGCATTGTTTGGTACTGAATAAAAATTGGTTATGGAGTAAAAATAACACTTATGTGTAAGAAGAGAAGCTGAAAATGAAACACAGTACTTGAAGAATTCCTTTTGGTATCACTTTCAAGCAGTGAGATCAACAAGCTGTGAAAGAAGGAATTGGTGAAAAGTCTATCACTTTTAACAGCGGAATAGACTAGACTAGACTAGAATAGGAGGAATGATCCTGTTTCACTAGAAAGATCATCTGTTGCATTACGTCTAGTTCAATTTCTAGGTACTGCACAAAGTGAACTCCCACTCTTAGGCATGCAAGTGTAGGTTTGCACCAATCCAATGAAACACCAGCTAAACAGGATTAGTAAATTATTAAAAGTATATTTCTTCAAAATATCTGACTATTGAGAAGATGTAGCATATAACTCTTATTTTTTCACTTCAGTGCCATTGTGAGAAAGGTGAGATGAGGTGAACTTCTCCATTGGGGCCATATAGGTTTTGCAAAGGCAAAAATGACTGCTTTGGGAGTGCCCCTGTTTCATCTGGCTCTGCCATGTCTTAGGTCAACAGGTGAAAAAAGCTTTAAAAATCTGTATATGACAGAAATGTCAGAGAAAATGTTAAGAGCATCCAGTCCTTTTGTGACTAGATGTTCTTTTCATGTCGAAATTTAACTTATGTATTTTAGGAATAACAGGATAAGATATGTGTGACTTTGTCCATCTGGGCAATGTGTTTAATACAGAGAATGCTAAGCTTTTGTCCACATAGTGTGAAAATAAACTGCATGGTATGGTTCATAAGAATCAGACTTACTGGTAGCAGACTTTCAGAGATAGAAGATGTTCTGCTGTAGCACAGCTCGAGGTTCTGCTTTGAGAGACCATAGTTAACTTTGCTATTTTTGGTTGACCTGGCTTTTCTACCTTTGCAGTATCAAATCTTTGTAAATGGGCAGTGAAATAGTAAGTAACTTGAAAACTTAATCTATTGTGCTGTGTTGTTTGTTAGCTTTTTTGATATTCGTGTCCCCAAATTTTTATTTATTGGTAGAAAAATCAGTCTACATAGTAATCTGTCCTCATATCTAATTCTAGCTAGTCAAATATTTTTCTCACATGAAGGTAAATAACCATTCATATAAGATTAAAATTCTTGTAATAAAATGTGTCAATTTTCTGTAAAATTAAAGAGAAGGACAACAAATCTTAATGTGCGTGCATTTTTTAAAGAATAAAAGATATGCAATACTGAATGGCTTTAAGCAGTCCCCAACTGTACTGAATAATCTAATGATGGTATATGCTGGGGCGGTCTAATGCAAGGTAAATGTTAAGGAATTTTTTTTAAATTTTTCTCAAGTTTAAAAAATTTCTGCTCTGTGCAAAAGTGAGAGGAAAAGGATGGATCCTGCTTTCTTCACAGAAACAGGCTACTGAAGTTATCTGGGCTACTTGCGTTAAAACCATATCTGTACTCATCCCAGAGCATTACAGGTGATGTTCCAAGGAGCACGGAATATGTTTTGTTTGCGTAAGCAAGAGACTGCAGGACCTGGGTAGTTTATTGACCAAGGTTAATTTTGAGAAATGTAAATGAGAATCAGTTGCTATGGGATTTTCAGTGTCTAATAATTTACTTCATTTATAGTGCTCTTTATTTTATAGTTATTTCATGCTCCACAGTCTTTGTTATAAAGCTAGCCTATATTTTTCCCATGAAGACTCTCCACTGCTCAGAGAAAATATCTTTGAAAACATATGTTGTTACATAAGAGCCTGTTTGTGGGAACTTCGGGGAATTTGTGCTGACTTGCTTAATCATCCTCTGGAGAGCAACAACCCCTACTTCCTGTCTGCTTCTATTACTTGTCGCTATGCCTTAAAAAGAGACTGCAACCAGGAAGAAAACATTGCTGAACCAACAGAAAACACTTGGAAATGAAAGAAAAAAAATAACAGCCGTGTGAGAGCAGTTCAGCGTAAACAATAACCTAGCTCTTGAGTGTTGCACATTTGATCTGTATAACATAATGCTAAAAATACACTGTGCAGCTTTCTCTGGCCTTCAGCATAGCTCAATGAAAGTTTGATGCCAGCTTGGAAGTAATTTCCACAGATGTGGATTAGTATTTGTTTTATTTGTCTCTAAGATGGTCATGTTCACATACATACAACTTCTTAAAAATTAGGACAGATTTGTAGCTGTCGAGAGAACAGTTGAAACTGAGATGAAATCTGTGTATTCATGTTTGTTATATGCTCTTTAGATGCATATATGAAAAATATCTTTTTTAATGGGTGAACCAAGAGAAAAAATAGGCCAACTGAAATATGCAGCTTCATATTTGGGTGGCATACCCATATCCCATGTGTTCTTTCAATAATGTAGCAAAAAGAGCTACATGGTTTATGCCCTTTGAGACTGTCCTGTACAAAAAAACCAACAAACAACCCAAATCATAAAATCCTTTTTCATAACCCAGGCAAAACTACTGGATTTTGTAGGGACATCTTCCTTGCTGTGTCTGTAATGTACCTCCAGCTCCTGCTCTAATACCCAAGAAGTGTTCAGTGCCGCTCTGTCGCTTTGAATTTAGTTTCATTAGCCTGTTTCTAGGGCAGAGTCATTCATGTTTTCTTGAGGTGAATTTTAACACCACCAGAAAGGTATAGGAACTGAGTACTAGCCTAAAATACTGTACTTCAGTGTTGTAAGTTAGAGGTCAATTTTCATTAATATGCATTTTCTTTGGGTCGATATATTTGATGACATTGAGGTACTTCTTTTGTTGGTTACCTGAAGAATGAATAAGAATGATTCACCTTAAGCCAGCCTTTTAATATCCTGTTCCTAATGAAGCTGCTGAAGCAGTACTCCATCTTTCTTGACTTGTCAGAATTTACCCTTGTCTTGTATCCTTAATTACCCCTGGTTTGTGTGAGGTCACCTTTCAGATTTTTCTCTGGCATTTTTTTGTCTTCTAGTGTGAAAAAATGCAGGTTTTTTCTTACATCTGAAGCTAGCTTTCAAGCAGTCTAATCTACAAACATGACTTAAAGTATTGTTTCTATGCTGTGTGACTTGTGTCTCTTTACTTCAGACCTCAAGTGTTTCTGTCTTACTTAAAATCTTATTTGTTACTGTGAAGTAACAATTCACGTTCACAATGACTGAAACAGGTTTTAAGTCTGTCCACTGTAAAACCTCTCTTCATTCTGTCTTGATAAACATGAACTACATCACTACTTCTCTGGGTCAATAAAGCCCATAACTGTGAGATCATTTCAGAGAAGATGGGCAAGAGCCATTGATTAGATGCTCAATTTCAAGTCTCCCTAGTCTGTTTGTGTAACACTTCTAGGATCAGACTTTCTGGTCAGCACTAATGTTTAAAACACTTTTCGAAGTAGCTGTCATGTCATGATGCACTTTTCTTCAGAAGCAAGACAAACATGCTTGTGCACTGTGTTCACTTAGAAAGTGTATCTTTGTTGCTCTGTTAGTCAGAAGTGTATCACCATAGAGGTGTTTGGGCACCTTCTGGCTCTCAACCACGTTATACTCCTGGCCTTGGAAGTTCTGTATCCAAGGGGAAAATGTACATGCAACCAGAAGTGAGGGCCAAGTCAGGAAGTTAGATGATCCTCCTTCCTTCTCTCACCTAAGGATGAAACAAAATTAAGCTCAGACTACACCTTCGTCTGCAAACAGGCAACCAAGCTGATACTGCTTGGTTTCATTACCCTCCTCAGAAGAAAGAGGGGGGAAAAGTCAAGCTATAGCATGTACTACATGTGTTTCTGGCAAGACAAATTTAGAGGCAGAATGAAATAGCAAAGAAAAGAAATGAGAGAAAATCAAAGGAGGAAGGATGGGAAGTTCTTAATCTTTAATTAATGAAATTCCAACTGTATATTTTGCTGTTTAAAGGGAACCAAGGCAATAAGTAGGAAATTTCTTATAGATTGTAAAGAAAAACAACTGAGGGAGTAATTCCTCAACGCTGATTATTTCTGATATCTCTGGAATTTCCAAATTTTATTTGTTCTAAAAAATATTGGAGGATATTTCCCAGTTTTGAAGTTCTTACTGGAAAAGGCATATTCTTATGTATGTGCAAAATCTCAAATGCCTATGAGACAGACAAGAAGGTCCAGGCCAGTGTTTACTTCTTCCTTTTACCAGATAATGAGTATTTTAATGAACCAATGAGAAAGTCTTTGCTTTAGCACTGAAACCTTTTAGTCAGGTATGGAGTTGAGGACAGATTTAGTTCCTTCTGCATTTTGGAGAAAGGAAAGGAAGTATATTTCATTATACTTTTGGCTTCCAAAGTAGCACATGAATTTCTGTGTTCAGGAAGTATTCAGCTCTGGAAACCTTCCTGTTTTCCTTTAGCTTAGAGCTGTCCTTTTATTTGTGGCATCTGTGGAGGAGTTTGAGTTAAAACTCAGGAGTGACAGCAGTGCTCCCCTCTATGGCCTTTTCAGAGCATCATCTTTGCAGCTTGATTTAAACTGTTGTCTTAGCTGACAGTGGCATAGCTGCTGCCTTCTGCAAGCTGGCAGGAGCATACAGAACTTGTAATTCTAAAAGAAACCCCACATGAAATCTGAGATTCAAGTTGTACCTAAGCAATAATTTTAAGTAGCTCCACTTCTAGGTGTAGGGTGCTAATTGGGTGGTATTGATATTATACTAAATGAACATGCATCATTGAAGTCTATTGTTGCATTGCTTTGTTTAAAATATGGAGTACTTTGCCAGCAGCAACACGCTGATGGAAAACTGTCACAACACCGATCAGTGCAATCTGGGAGTTAAATTTGACTGAAACATATGTCTTCAATTTTAATAGCTCAACTTCCCAGATGCCCTAGAGGAGAATATTGCCTGAGAAGGAGCTTTTCATGTAAGAATAATTTGTGTTAAGTAGCTCAGTGATCTGTTTGTTAGGTTAGAGCTGACAGTTTGTTTATATTTCTAAAGGGGTATGATGAATGGGGGAGAAGTTGATGCTAATTAGCCTAAATTGTTCCTAAGAATGCAGAGCACTTTGCCAGTTTCATTGTTTCTGTTTCTTTGCACATTTTCAATAATTGAATAGAGCTCAAACCATTCATCATAATTTTAGGTAAGATGGAAATAAGTGAATATAGCACGGGTTAGTCTGTGTGATGGAAGATGTCACTTTAGAGGTCAATTAGATAAGACATCAGACTAGGACTAATGTAGCATTTTCTAGTCTGTTTCTATGAATATAGCAATGTGAGTAATTTTAGATGAAAAAATAATTCTCTCTGACATGATACTAGTATTAAATATTTCTTTCAAAGCTTCTTTGTCTTATTAGCATGATGTTTTTATCTTAACTCTCAGCTGTTACCTCTGACACTCCCTATGACAAAACATGCTACTTTTCTGTTTACTGTATATTGGATACAATAACTCTAAAAAATCTGCTTTTGGGAGAACAAAAATATTGGTCAGGTGTGATATGCAGGAGGTGTTAGCAAAAGGGGATAAAATGAATCAGAGGCAATGAAAATGTAACAGCAGAGAAGCTTTTATTTTTGTTTGACTTCAGAATGCTGTACAACTCATTGTTTTTAGGTATGGGAAATGTAATTCTGCTCAAATTTGAAACATCCTATTCATACACAAAATAATAATTTTATAAGAATGTGTATTTTGTATCAAACAATTCCTTGATAAATTGAAGTTAGATTTGGGGGATGGGGACTTGGAATGTTCTGTTTTCAGTCCTTATACAAGACCATTCTTTTTTAATTTATGCACATATAATACCACAGGAAGAGATGGTATAAATTTGTGGACTGTGGAGAATGAGTGAACATTTTTGAATCAGGATCTTTAAAAGGGGTGAAATTTGAGTATGATTAAGTTAGGAAAAAGGCTCGCTTACGGCGGAAGTCAGAGACTCTGTATACATTATAGGCATGTCATGGCTTTTAAAAAGTTATGTTAGACTTCTATACAAATTGCGAAGGAATTTGTATAACCCCAAACAAAATTCTGTGTGGCTCTGAATTCTTGCAAAAGTACAAAATAAAGTAAAAAGGAGTGTAATAATAATAGTAGTTAGTATTCCGGTCAGGAGTGAGTGTTGCTGTAGGGCAGGCTGCATGGGTGTTTTGTTGGTCACTAATTTTCTTGGAAGGAAATGATCCCATGGCTTATGCTATCCGCGTTTGTGCATATTTGCCCTATAATTGGCATTTATTAAGGAGACTTTTGGTTTGATGGATGACTGTCAGGGTATTGCCTGCTAGCTTTGATGCGGATTGCTTTTGCATGAGGTTTTTTACATTAACTCATTAGAAACTCTGCTCTGCTTCAACGTTCTCTTTATTTACCTTCTGAGAATGTGATACTCTTCAGCCCAAGTTTCCAGGGACTTAGTGTGGTTTTATTTGTGTACCAGTGTTTTAATTTGGACAGATGAAAAGGATACATAGCAGAAAAATACTAAATTTTCAACCTGTGAATCTTAAAACTTATGAGTTTCAGCTTAATTATTTGAAATGCTAAGCTGCTAGCAAAATATCTTTGGTTTATAGCATCGACTTCTGTGTTCCTGAATTTTTTTTAAGGGGAAAAAAGGCAAGCAAAATCCTGTCTCATAAAAGCAGCAGGTATAGTAATATTTTCACAGCAGGTCGATATTCAATGAATGTTCAACAAATCCGGGACTGGTGTCTGAGACATATTAGTGGTTTCTTCAAGGCTGGATTGATTTGGTCTGTTCCTGTAATGTACCTGGGACATAGGACTGTTAATTAGATTAATTAGCTATAACATGATTTATAAGGCAGTTATAATAAAACTATGGTTACCAATGTATTTAATCTCATTGCCATGTTTTGATTTGGCATTTAGAAAAGCATACAGAAGGAATGGAAGTTGTACATACTGACCCTGTCACTTTGAACATTCCTTTAATAAAACATTTTCTCTACAAGTAGCTGTGCAAAGAACCACAGCTTGCTGCACTAAGCAATGCGTCTCTGAGCGTGAGGAAATAATTGGAATGTTCAGCAGGTTAAATTCTTCCTCTGAGTTAACATCACAAGAAGAAAATTTGATGGAAAACTTCCTACTTTATGTTTTCATTGTTTACTGCCCTGATGTTTTAATAAGGCATTGTAGATCTTGTGCTTGCTACCCATAAGAAAAAAAGAAAAGGCACAGTTTTTTTGCAAACTCCTGACTTATTTTCCTGTTTTCAGTTGATGCATGTGTAACACATTTATTATAAGGCATGGTAAATGTAGAATAAAAACAATAGTGAGTGTGATTCTATATAGTTTGGATCTGAAGATTTGAAGTAGACATTTGACAGAGTAACAGGACATGAATCCATCTTTTCTGCAGTGCAAGATATTTGTGAAGGATCTGAAATTTTTTGCATTGATCTCAAAATTAAATGATGGATTTACTTGTGCCCGGTCCTGTATATTACTTGTGAATGTTTTTAACTTGCATGAATGGATTCTCTGGACCATCTGACATGCTGAAGTCCACGCATATGTTCAGGGGTTTCCAAACTCACAGCTCCTTGACTTGTACATTGTACATTACAGCTGTAATTAGCTGTAGCTGTCTGAAGTCTGGGACTTTTCTGTTAATTATTACTTATCTTGACCTTTTATGTCATGAGGAACTAATTTCTATTTCTGGCAGTAAGACTTCAACAAGTATAATAAAGAATCTATTAACCAAATATAATCCTATTCTTATGAATTTGTAAATTAAAAGGCATATTAACCTCACTGAACTGTAAAAAAGTTCATTGGCAGCATTTGAAAAGTTCAGCTCTCTTATTTATTTTTCATGGCTTGATATAGTACCCGCAAGATATCAATGCCAGACAGAACTGAAACTAAATGACCAAATATTTTGTTTATTTAATTTTAAAAATGAATTCTGTTTTTTACCCTTGTGTAGCGGGGGTAGGGAATAGGGAGCAACAGATTTGGCAGAAGAATGTTTACTCGTGGTTTAAGCTTTTGAGTTCAGCCTGAGAGAAGCCCCAAATACAGACCTGAGTGTGAATTATTAATGTTTCTCTAGTTGTGATACCAGTATAAAAGAAGAAAGATTTATAGAAACATCAGGCGCAAGCACGGAAAACAATCAGTTGCTTATTCCATGCTTTTTCTGAGTAAAGCTGAGCTTTGATTTTTACCAACAATGAATTTGAGTAACACAAAATCAAAAAGTCATTGCTACCCAGGGAATTTTGTTTTCACTGAAAGGATGATCAGGTGATTAATTATTGAACTCAACCAGCCACAAGTAGTTGGTGGCAGGCATCCTATTTCTTACACACAATGAACAAAAAAATGATGGAGACTATATAGTTTGTTCACATATATTTACATGGCTTATTTGACTACGAAGGCTTGTCTAATAAGAAATGCAGAGGACTGCAAGTTGGACTTTGTCTTCTCTTGCTAGTTAAGATGCTCTTCCACTCTGTGTTTCCTTTAGCATATGTACAGCCCATTAGAATGGGACATTGGGTACAGGTGGGAGAGAAAGGTTTTAGGAGGGCCATACCATAGGAAAACTGGTTTGTCTCTATGGTAAAGCATTTTCCAAGGTCAATCGGAAAGAACATGGGATTTTTAAAAGGTGTATTCCACAAATTGTCTGGTAAAGAAGTTTCTTATGGTTGATCATTCCACCCTTTAATGAAGTCAAAGTTTTTCAAAGCTGAGTTAAACTGTGCTCTACATCTTACTCTTTACCCACCATCTCTTAACTTCTACTTCTGTCTACACTGTTCTGGATTCAAAATTTTCTTCAGCTCCCACCTTTCTCACTCTTCTCTGCATGGACCAATGCAGAGAGTGATTCGTGTGGGCAAGTGATGCAAAATGGAGCTGGACTTTTGGCAGTTAGCAGCTGAGGTTGTGATCCAGGAATCCTTAGTGGCAGCTCCAGGTGCCATGCCCCCCAGAAATGTGTGGCACAAGGAGGCCTCGTCATACATTGCAGCGTTAACAGTTTTGGGCTGTGCCCATTAGTCTCACGTAATTTATGTTCATGAAACCCCAANATTAACAGTTTTGAGCTGTGCCCATTAGTCTCACTTAAGCTTAGAATTCGATAATTTATGTTCATGAAACCCCAAGTTATCTCCATTCCTTAAGCCCTTTGAGTTGTATTCCTGCGTGTGAAAGTCCACACCTGTAATTTATTTGATAAACAAGAAGGCTGATCAATACTATCAAAGGAGGGTGAGTTTTTAGAGGTCAGTACTGTCCTGGCTAAGTAGTATGCCATGTGTTGTCAGTTAAACCTGCAGAATCACTGCTGTTTCTGGCAACACCTGTGGTATAGAAAGTGGAAGATGCCTAAAATGCCTATTTCAGTTAATGACCTGTTTCCTCTGCTGTAAGAAGTTTTTGTTGAGTATTCTGACACCCTGAAAAAGATAGTAAAGGATTTTTTTTAGTTACATGAAGATTAAAATCCCCTCTGGCACCACAGCTTTGAGAACCAAAGTCTGTGGATAGGACAGTAGAAGATCTTAAAACATTGCATATAGAGGATGCAGAGAAACAGACTTCATCTTCTTATGTAGCCTGTAACATACCAAACTCTAGATTCTAGTGGGTGTTGTTCAGATGTCTTGTACAGAAAGTATGAAACATTTCTGAGAATCTAAGTTTTTAATTTCCTTGTCCATATTTTTCTTTACAGAGATTCAACTGACAGTCACTGAAAGTAACAGTACCCAAATGGGAGCAGCCCTCTAAAATGCTTCTTGAGGATCCAACTGTAATTTGCTGTGGGGTTCTAGGTCTCAAATCATTGTGATCCCATGTCAGGGACTTTCCCTTTAAAATTTTCGTGTTCAGGTAAATTGCTGCCGTGGTAATCTGGTAAGCCATGCACCAAAAATATTAAACCTACCCATTGGTATATACATGTGTGAAAATTCTGCCCAGAACTTTGCACAAATGTTGCTAAATCAACTACTGTTTGGCAATAGTTAAGCAAATATTTGCAAAATAAAGCTGAAAAAATATTTGGCCTAAAATGGGTTTAAATATGGTCCAAATATGTCATAGATTTGGTTAAGATTAAAGGAATCCAGTGTGTAAATAAACCTTTTGTGAAAAGGAGAATTTGGGGTGCAAATTTGAATTTGATATAAAATCACTTAGTATACATTAATTCAGCCTGAGGTGGCCAGATCTGAGATGTCTAGTTCCACCTTCACTGTAAAGAAATATGCTACATCTACATTTCTGTGTGTACCATGCTGCCACTGGCAAACCCCATAGCTATTCCAGATGTAGGTATGAAAAATAATGGTTTTAAGAGGAAAATCATAATTAAAACTGAGTCTCTATCTTGGAATGAGAAAAGAACCATCAGTGCTATGTAGCTGTTTACAGTCAGAGCAAACATGCTTTTGTTGGGGTTTTTTTTCAAGGACTCTGCAGGAAATCTTTCTGTGTTCACTGGCTTTGCATGTGAGGCACACAGAAGCTATGTTTAAGCTAGTAGACCTGGAAGCATTTCCAACCTCAAGGGTCTGGGAATGTCCAAGACTGACCTCATCTCATGTTGCAGCAAAATTCAAACAACAAACTAAGCTTTCTGCCTCACCCTGCACCCATGTATCCCAACAGTGGGCTGAGGCCTAGATTTCCACCAGCTCCCATCTCCTGTCTCCCTAGGTGCTATTGATTGATGGGAGGGAAACCTGAGTATGAGGCCAGATGGGAGCCAGACCATACAATAGTCGATCAGCCTGATCCTGGTGATCAGGAGGCCAGGGTGCACAGTCACATAAAATGCTCTGCATTAGGCACCCAGCTTGTTAACCTAGGTGCAGCCAAAAAGTAATTAATGAACAGCAGTAGCTTGTCTACCTCTCAGCAGGTAGAGGAAGTTATTTATGACGTTGCTGTGTATTAATCATATAGTATATGATAGCATGCTTAAGGGCTTTGGATATCACTTCTCACTAAATCCCCAACAGCTTTAATTTTACATAGTGAAGGAGAATAAATAAAGCTATATATAATAGTGCATCTTCAAACAGGTCATGGTAAACCTTTAAAAGTGATTAAGATGCATTTGTTGCATCTAATTTGTTACATCATAATTGGCTAGATTAACACTTTCCCAGTCTATAAGAAAGAAATCACAGGGGAGAAGCCCATTTTTTGTCAAAAGTTCTAGTCACTCCCACAAACCAAGCCATTGAAAAGAACTGCATGTATTGCAAACAGTGCTTTCTGCAGTTTATTCCTGACTGGGAGACAGTAGTATAAACAAACAGCATGATATCTGGTTAAAAAGAGTTAGTTACATATGTATATTGGGAAATGATAAAGATTACCCTGAGGAAGGGTAATTTCTTACAGGTTTCTAATGTGCTTATTCAAAATGTTAAGTTATTCTAACTATTATTTGCCACTGTTAGAAGGCTGCAGAGATGTTCATATGACTGAATTTTCTTAAGTGAAAAATGGAAAATTGTGTGGGGTAAAAAAAATAATATGAACACTTTCAAATTTGAGACCAGACAAAAGAAAAGCTACCCATTTGAAATCTGGAGAACTTCACAATGCTGCAAGTAAGTAAAAGCAGATGTTGTAAAGTTTAGAAAATCAAGACATTATTTTCCTGTTTCCACTGAATATTTCTAAACACATTATAAATAAGCTTTGAAGTAGTATGAAATACTGTGTTTGTTTTGCTGATAGCATCTTTTCATAAAAAAAATTTATCAGTGCTTGTTTAAGTTATGGACTAAATGATATCTGTGTGGCTAAACAACTGGCTGTATCTCTTGCAAATACAATGCTAAACTACTTGCTGTGTCTGAGCCCTTCAAAAGCCTATCTGATTGATCTTCAGTTTAATTTTAAACAGATTAAATATTGCCTGTTTACAGAATGTAAAAATTAGAGTAATCTTTTGCAAGTTCTTCAAAAGAATATTATTTTCTTTTGTTGCTGTAAGAAGTAGTTTTAAATCAAGAAATTATTCTAAAACACTTAAGTTAGTGAAACTTGTTTTGTGTATCTGGCTCATTGTTTACTTACAGCAAATGTTCATAGGCTTTAATAACCAAATAAATCAATCTGTATTTGTGATTGTAAAGGATCTCATTGAAGATATTGTGCGCTAAATATTTTATGTGACTCTATTCAGAGGAGACCACTGAACAGACTTGCAGATTTGCCAGGTAGATAAAGTGTTTCCAAGTAGCAATCCTGTGTTTGAGGATATGAGTATCAAAACAATGTGGGGATTAAAGGGAGACTTAATTGAATTACATGCAATTAGTAGCCAGTCTTAATTTTAAAAACAGTCCTACATGACAATATTGTCATTCCTCAGTTAGTGAGTCCTGAGAAGACTGGCTCTTGAGAATTACAAAGGAATTAAGCAGAGTTGGTATTTGTCACCCTGTATTATCACCCTATATTGATATACCTTCACGCTAAGTGAATTCCCTTTTTACAGCTCTAAGTTCCTGAGCCTGAGGGAGGAAGAAGAAATTTTCGATCATTTTTGCATTTCCAGTGCAAGTTTTGTAGTGAACAGGCAGGTACACAAATTGCAGCTAACAGTGGTTTGGAGAGGTTGATTATGTGAGAAATACATTGACTTTAGCACCTTCATTTATCTGCTTGATTAGACTACAGTGTCAGAAACTGTAATCATATTCCCGTACAGATTTTTGCATCTGAGCATTGAATGTACTGAATGAAATGCAACAGTTTTGGCCTTTGCAATATTTCTGTGCATGTAGATTCCTTTGCATTCCTAGATGACTGAGGAAGAAGCATCCATGTGGTATTCCAAGATCATATATACAGGTGCAAATAGCATAGGCAACACACAAGCAAATAACTCTCAGGTTATTTTAGATGGCCACATTTGTGTTAGTTGTTCTGGGCTCTCTCAATAGCCCTTAGGAGCCCTTAGGTGTAATCATGGCTCTTTAAGATACTTGTCATCTGACCTGCTTTAGCAGCCTTCCTTAGAGTAAGTTTAACCATGCAAAACAGTACTTGTTTCTCTGACTGCAGAGTCTGCTCAGCTGGCTCACAGACATCTGTGTTAGTTCAGAGGAACTTCCTTACATGAACCCACGATTTGAATAATGTTTCTTCTATGTATTGCCTACTTGTTTAAATTCCTCTGGTTTTTGAGGGCAATACTACATTTTTATCACAGAAAACAGGTAAATGAAGCCATAAGAATGTACACTGATGGCTCAATGGAGAAATGGAAGAAAGTTTTGGTGACCATGATAGTGGAAGTAAAGCCACTTGGCCTATAGATGAGACAGAGGTCTGCAGCGGTGCATCTTGTCTGGATTAAGGTTCTGTCTGGACCAAAGCTGTCTCAGACCTAAATCAGTTTATGCAGTTCTGGTTCTATTAAACAGCTCACAGATGAGTGGCTATTGACTCCTATCAGTATTACTTCATGCATGAGGCTGCGTCAGTGAGAATGCAGTGCAGGAAGCACCAAGAAAGGGAAAAATTTATATTTTCTTTTCTTTCCATTCATGTAATTGTCCCATCAATATTCTTATATATGTCTGAAATATGCATCTCAGAGCAAATGTGTTCTGTCTGCAAACTGCATTTTACCTCATTTAATTTTTGTTAATTCAATTATATACTTTTCTGAAGCCAGCTATTCACCAACCTACACACAGCAGCAGGGGACCTTTCACTCAAAGCATCCCCTGCACTCCATTACTGACCTATTTCTGTTGACCTCTGTGGTAAAACAGCCATACTGACATTGCAGGTAGGGAAAACCATGGCAAGTCACCTTCATTTAGTAGAACTGTAAATTCCTTTGTTCCCTCTTTTCCTTATGTCTGTAGACTATTTGGCACAAGGAACCCTGACTTTGTTTCGTTGGGGTTTTCTTTTGGCTTGTTGTTGGTAGTGGTTTTATTGAAGGGTCTTTTGGGGTGCGGGGAGACTAGGTAGGGTTGTGGCTTTTTATTTGTTTGTATTTTTTACTGTAGTCTGTAGATGAATAGTGAAAATAGTACAAGTACCCAAGCTGGCTGGAGACTTGAATGGCTTCATTCACATATGCCAACTTTCAGCCATCAAAAGGTTTTAATTTGGCCTTCTGAGAAGCTAACTTTTGGCATTTTTAGCCATAATGATTAAAAAGGTTTGAGAGGAAAAGAAGAGTGTTCAAAATATTTATGAAAACCACATACTACTAGGAAAATCTACATCACTGTATTTAAAAATATTTTTTGAAAGTGGAAAAGTTGCAAAAGCATTTTGTTGTAATTTTTTAATGAATAAATTATATTAGCATTCTTTGTCTCTTCTGGCATGAATTAGTTCATTGCATAATTTACTCTTGTTTTCAGAAAAGAAGCTCAGAATTCACTTACATATGAACCACATATTTTTCTCATTTGTTAGCAAGTCCATTTCTCACCTTTAATCTCCTAAAAGAAATGTGAATCCATGGTTATCAATGGTTTTACAGGATGTAGTATAGATAAAGTTACATAATTATTGAACAATAGCGCATTTTAATAAAGTGCTAAAGTATTGGAGACTAAGAGCATTGTTTCTGTGTTCAGGAGATAGGCTTCTTAAATTGCAGGGGTGACACTAACCAGCCCAGGTTCTGTAATCTTTGCTTGCAGAAGCAGGGCACAGTAGAAAATTTTACTTCTTTTAGTACATCAGAGTAGATAGCTGCGGTGCTATGTATGTATCACATATATTAATGTTTGCACAGAAGTTGTAATAAGCAAAGATGTCACATATAATTCACACAGGTTCATAGAGGACATACAGAGTTTCTTTTTGACAAAATGTTTTTTCATACTACACCACATCCTTTAGCAGGCCACAACATAAAACAATGAGATGCATTCATTTTTCTCTGCAACTAGACCTGCTTCTCACCACTTTCCCTGAAAGCATTTACCTGTCATTCTGGAGTATTCTGGCATTACCCTTCCATGTATCATATTACTTTCAGCTCTTGCCTTGAAGCACGTCTCTGAAAAACTTCCCGTACAGAAGGCTCTGCTGTGACTTTTGAAATGCAAAGGGCTCTGCTAGGAGTATGAACTGCTTCTAGACACTGTGATGTGTTTTTCATTACCAAAACTCTGGTACTGAGTAAATGATAGGGTAAATTGATTAAGAATATATAGTAACTGTCCATGCTCTTTCTTTGACTCTTAACAGGCAAGATGAATTAATGCTTAGAACATCACTGCTTTCTGTATTTTTTTATCTAATGTTTCCTATATTTCTTTAGGACATATTTTTTTCTTTTTCAAGCGTGAATATTATATTGGGGTGTCCTGTCTTGCCATAAGTTTTCAAACTGTTTTTTGATATGATAGAAGTTTTTGTTTGTTGTAGGGACAGTATTCTGTTTTGGCACACACTGTTTAGGCTGGTAAAAGAGTATTATTTAAGGAAGATGGAGAGTGGAAATTTTTAAGACATGCAAGTGACAACTGCTTACAGGACAAGCAAAGTGATGGATGTGTGAGGAGGAAGATGTGTCAAATATAAAATAAGAGTTTGTTTTGAAGTCTGGGGGTTACTTTTTTCTCAGAAAGGCAAAGGTAATTAAACTCGGGTATATTCCAGTGATCAGTGAAGGAAATGTACATAATTCACAGCTGAACTGTTAACAGGGTTTTTGTTTATTTATTGAAGAGAATGTGTTTTTTGAACACTTCCATGGGTGGTGACAACTGCTTTCCTGGGCAACCTGCTCCACCCTTGACCACCATTTTGTTGAAAAAAAAAATCCTAATATTTAATCTAAACCTCCCTTGGTGCAACTTGAGTCTATTTCTTCTTGTCCTAATGCTTGTTACTTGGGAGAAGAGACCATCCCCCTCCTCCCTACCCCCAGCTACACTCTCCTTTCAGGTTGCTGTAGAGAGCAAAAAGGTCTCCCTCAAGCCTCCTTTTCTTCAGGGTGAACAACCCCAGCTCCCTCAGCCATTCCTCATAAGACTTGTGCTCCAGACCCTTCACCAGCTTCATTGCCCTTTTCAGGACATGCCCCAGATATCCTTCTTATAGTGAGGAGCCCAAAACTGATCAGGATTTGATGTAGGATCTCACTAGTGTTGAGTAGAGGCATAAATTGAAAAATTACAGAGAACCCAAGAGTGCACAGTGTCCTCTGGGTAGGTCATCTGTGTTAAAAAGAAAAACCTCAAACCAGCACACAATAGAATGTCACTGTTTTTGCCCCAGTCTAGCAGGTTTAGGGGAAGGTTGTTTGGTTCATGCTGAGTGGTGCATGGAAGAAACAACAGAATTCTTAGGAAGTTCAGTAACAAACTTTTGCTTGTAAACTTTAGAACATTAAGGTATAATCAGGTACTTGGTAAATTTTAAAACAATATCCAGACAAAATAAGGCACTTCACAAACTTGAACTTAGCAAGCTTTAACCCACCCCGACAAAATAAGGCACTTAGAAAACTTAAACTTAGCCAACTTTGACCTATCCAGACACAACAAGGCACTTACTAAAGCATTGACTGTATTTTTCGGTCTGGTTTGCAATATATTTTGAGAAGTTAGGGGAAGAAAGAGAGAAAGAAAATGAATAAGAGTAGAAAGATGTTTCCACTCACGGGTTCAGTGACATGACTTGATTTTTTCAATTTTGATGTCCTTTGGGTGATGGTCACAGTCTTGATCCATCAGGCGTGGGGGAAGCCCACAAAACACAAATTTCAATGGATTAATATGTGCTCTGGCTGGGTGCAAACACCCTGGTAACTCCCCTGGGGGTGAGTTTTGCCCTTTCTGAAGCAACACTCTGTGGATCTGTTGTGACACCGTGGATCATGTGCAGTTCTCTGGTGGAACGCTCCTGAAATGAGTCTGGGAGTGCTTCAGGGGTCTTTGGTGGTTTATGACACCTTTTAAGATGTGACAGCTGCCTTGAGTAGTTGAGCCAGTTATGCCCCTTCAGAAGGTCTGAACACCTTCAGCCCTACAAACGTCCCAGTACTTCTGTGGAGGGAAGGACATTGGTATGATAAAAATGAACTATTCTGTCTCATAGGATCTGCTTCTTATTGGCCTCTTCCCTTACCTGGCTCAAGCCCCAGCTTTCTGCTAAACAAAGGTTGATTTGTTGTTACCATCCTCTGGTGCTCATCCCCTCTGCACATGGGCTGTTACCCTGCAAATCTTCAGCAGAGCACCCGCTGCTTTTGCAAATGGCCAATTGATTCAGTTATTAACCAGTAATATTTCAGTCTCTCACAGTCCCCAATGTATACACACCATCAGTACAATAACAATTTCAACGCTTCCAGGTATATATACACTTTTTTCTTTCCACCTATATCTTGGTGGTTTTGTATACTCAACTCCAGATTTCAATTTCCTCTCAACAGGTAAATTTATCACTATTCTTGAAATTAGTTTTTTCAAATTGCTGGGTGCACAGCTGCATCATAAAATGGAGCCAGGAACACCCTGTCAATTATGGTATCTACTTTAAGTCCTGGCCCTGCTGGTGACAGCTGCTCCCACCACTGCTGGTGGTGTGAAAAAGACTTGCCTTTAATAGTTTTGTCTGCTTATTTATCTTCTTAATCTGCTTGTTTACTAAACCTATTGGACAGTATATGCAGTCTAGCAAAACTATTATGAACATCCTTCAATTAAGATACTTGGTTTATAATGCTACTTAAGAAAACCTAGTTTTACTGTGTAGAAAAGTTTAAATTCAGCTTTCCTCCCTTAAAACTTGAAGTCACAAAAAATGATCTCTACAAGCAGGTGAAGTCAGTCATTAAATGTGAGACACTTCTGGCAACTGGGAGTAACTGATTCCAAACCCAAAGAACCCTCGGCTGAGGATGCACTTCTGGTACTTCCCAGCTGTTCCTATTAGCTGGACTTCAACCAGAGTCTTCTGCTGAACTAGGCTAGAAAGAGAGGGGAGGAGTTTCATCAGGCCCACCTCTTTATCAGGGCTCCTGGTAAATGTACATGTGTGCTTCATGGTACTGACAGTCTCTTCATCCATAGAAGGGAAACTTCTAGTCCTGACTACTTTGGCATATGGATGCCATAGCATTTCATCACAGCTAAAAGAGCACCATATGGGTTTATTTCTATGTGGGCATCAAATGATGTTTGGGCTGTAACATTGTAGACTAATTAGGGTTTTTGAGGAAGAGACAGACTTCTAATAAATTTAATTTAATTTGTTCAATTTCCAGCAAGCCATTTTATATGGGGGCCCATATTTCTGGCTATGAATTGTGTGAGGGAACTGATACTGTAATCCACATATATATATGTATACACACACATATATATGTATGTATGTTTTGATAACTATTTATGATATAGAAAAGAGGACCAAAGGACTATACCTGTCATATAGAAGATAGGAATGTTATGTATGTTCAGTTTTGTTGCTGCCGTGAAATGACACAAATGAACCCAGTGTTCTCAGGTAGGTAATTTAATGACCAAGCATCAAGTCCCCTGATTTTATTCAGCTTTCCAGCTTTTTGTCTGGGGACATGTAGTGTTTTAAGATAAAGGCAATTCCATTGAAGTTGTTCTGGTAATCTTGTGAGGACAAAAAAAGTATAAATTTCTGGTTGTTTGCTGAGTAGATATGCAGTATTTTGTACTAAATATATGAGACGACTTGTTGCATTAATATATTTCTTTGCTGTAATATTGAGGATCACAAAGGAGAGTATAATTGAGATAATGACAAATCATTCAGCAGAGTAGGATGTTTTTTTCCAGTCAGAAGTGGTAGAAAGCTTCACCTAAAAATACTGTGATGTAAGAACTGTGAACCTGGGAGGAGTCATAGAATCATATCTGAACTATTTGCCCAGACAAGTGGGTTGTATTATGACTCATGCTTAGTCTGAGAGCTGACATTTGCCTGGCTTAGTTTGCCAGTTATGGAGGGCCTTTTTTTGGGGGTGGAGGGATAAAAGGGAGGAAGGGAGGATGAGGGTTAAGGGGTGCATGTATCTGTGTTCATTTGAGGGGTCTTTTGTGGTTTGTGGTTTTGGGGGGTTTTATTTAGTAGAACTCCTGCCCATATGCTTTCTACACATATTTTAGAATTTTTGTAAAATCTAGGATTTCTTGGATCATTTCTTTACCACATCCCTGTGTTGCTATGCATTTTCTCTCGAACTACACTGGCTAGAGGACTGATGTTCATTCTCAGTTGCCAAAGCTTTTATATATGCCACATGTGCAATGGTGATACCAATGTGACAAACTGCAGATTCATCTGATAAATTGTATTTACATCCACCTTTGACCACCTCACCTGCTTTCTGCCACTAATCTATCTCCACTGGGATTTCTTCCACATTCCAAACTATGGAGCAGCTTCAAACATCTGCTAATTTAAAACTGAAAAAAAAATAAAGAAGAAGAAACAAAACAAAACAAAAAAAGAAATCAACCTGCCAAAGAAAAATTTCCTGCCTTTCTCCTAGCCAATGAATTACTCTCTGCCTTTAAAAAATACAATGGTCTATGTTAAAAAAAACCTGGACAACAGTCAGCTGTACACCCTTGACAAAATTTAGCTACTCTACAAACCTTCATATTTTGGACGCTTTTGCCTGTGGTAAGATACATTGTCTGGGGCTGTGCTAAGATACTCAGTTTCAGACCTGGATGGTTTGATTTATAAAATTCTGTTGAAGACTGTGAATTTCAGTTCACATGTGCAAATTTAGCCTGTGTGCCCACTGATTTTAGCAGGAATAGTGTTGAGCTGCTGTGAACTTGAAGAATCTTCAGTTGCATATCCCTTTGCTGGATGGTCTGGCCTGTGGTTACTTTGTGTTAAAATTATATTGGTGTCCATTATTAATTTTGCCTAAAGGGTTTATGATTATTCAGCCTATGAAAGACTAAAATTTAATTTTAGCAGGACACTGTACTGGCAGTGCTTATATTCAAGCTCTAATGGCTCCACATAGTTAATTACAGATCTGGATTTTAACTTGATATTAGACATTTGTTTCAAAAGTACCCTCTTGAAACAAGATGTTAGTTGACTTTTGAACAACTTTCTCTGCCTAAGTCACAGGCCGTTTAGCCTCTGTTAATGGCAGATTGTGGTCTTAAGGGGGATATGAAACAAGTGGCTTCACAAAGCAGTTTGATATTTGCAGCTGCATTTAAAAACAGATTTTATGAACTGCTTGGTTAATGCTACTGAGGAGAACAGCTAAACACAGGACTTCTAATATGGAAAAATTAGAGCACCAGTAAATATGTGGAATGATTTGGGATAGCTGCCCGACATCTGTGGTATGAAGAGTTGGCCAGGAAATAAGCTGCAACAAGCTGTGCTTTACAGTCTACAGTATTCTTGGCTCCATTATCTTACTCAACAATAAAAATTAATGTGCAATATAACGTTTGATAGTCACCGTTATTGTGAAAATATGATCACATGTGGAAGTATTTCATAGCCATTTGCAAACATCTCTTTGCTTTTAAAAATGTACTTATGCACTGGTTTAAAGTACTTCTTATTGTCTAATAGGGAGTTTATTTCTAAATAATTACCTTCTCAAAACTGTTGACCTCACCTCTTCAAAGAGACCCTTTGATGACCCATTTTTGTGATGCACCCAAAATGTGCAAAATACCTTGGTGTCCTGTATAAAGCTGTTAAACAGGCCCCTCACCAGCTGAGTACATTCTTTTAAAAATTGTTGAAGATACTGGGACATGGAGAAGTAAACAAAAATTAGCCACTTTAATTAATAGTAGAAATGCTCAACACATAATTGCCAAAGAATCACTAGAGGCAAAACACATTTTTTCCACAATAAAATGTAGTTATTGTGAAAAAATGCCAGACCAATAAAATTAAAAACGGATGTGTTCTAATTGATTTGTGAGAGTACGGTGAGAAATTGTAGAAATTACTCATCATTGTTGCTAAATGCATCTAAAATTCATAATGGAGACTGCCAATAAATACCAGCAGTGTTTTTGAAAGGGGTAGTTAAATTATGCTTTTAGAATTAGTTTCTGTATATGATCAAAATCAATATGATGTATATGATCAAAATCAAAAAATACAAACACTGTTGTCGCAAGAACAAAACTCATCAATAAGAATTTTGTGAAACAAATTTTTTCATTGTTTGTGATGTAGTTTTACACACCTTTAGTGTTATTTAAAACTTACTTCAATGTAACAGATTTTGCTTAAGATGAATTGTCTTGCACAGGTGAATGAGACAAACACCTTGATTAATAAATCATTTAATATCTATTCCTTTAGAAAGAAGAGGAGGGGAATATGGAAGGAGGGATGGAAAAAAGGGAGAAAAAAATAATATGAACTATTATGCAGAGGAAGCACAAAATGAGGATCTTTTTTTGTTTTCCTTTCCTTTCACTTCTGCTGAAAAAAGGTCCCGTGGGATTAAAATATATTTTAAATCTATTTTTGTCAAGGATCAAGTTTTCCTAATGGTAACATGAGGGAGTAATTGGCATATGTAAGGTATCTTATATTTCATTCCGTGAGTATGAAAACATGTATTTATTTTTTCAGTATTTGTCAATGTGTTCTGTGTTTCTCTGAAATGGTTCTCTAATCCTTGCTCTGTTTCTTTCATTAAGAAGAAAAACATCTGGAAAGGCAGCAAGAAAAAGGCATTCTGAATAATTTAAAATTGTTATGTATGGATGTTAGCATAGATATATATATATAATATAGACATGTACACACATATATACTAGCATCCCAAAGTTAAACATAAATATAGCACACTACATCACATCTAGATGTGGCACTTTATAGAAGCACAAGAATGGAATTTTTAAGTGTTTTGTTTCCCTATTTAGTGCAGCTTTTGGAAACAGAACAGAAACTTCTGAAGCAACTTTCTAGAGATCAGTTGCTGGGATGTATTTTTTTCCTTTGGACTTAATGTATTTCTGCTGTTCCTGGAAATCAGGGGAAACACTTAGCTGTTTACTTAATCGTGCTTTTTACCAGCAGAAGCAAGGAAATTTCACATTCTGCACTCTGCTGTCAGCTTTAAAAACACTCTTATAGGGTATCAAATTCACATCTGTGTTTCCATGGCAAACAAGGGTTACCAGTAGTGTAATATTAAAAGAAAAACAGTGCCATCAAAACTATTTTGAAAAGAGGCAACTTTTAGTATTGATGTTGCTGCAAATAGATTTCCTATTTGCTATTTCTTTAGTCATTGTGTGTTGAAGTAATTTCAGTCATTTGGTAGAAGAATCCCTAAAATCTTCTGAGCTATCTTCTCCCAGCTAATTTACTGGAAGTCATCTATAGATTATTGACCAGTTTGTCCACCTTGGTTCAATATAACGTATTTGAGAATGTTACTCAGTGCATCATCATCATATGCATTGCAGGTCTGGGACGTGCAAGTGTTTATCACAGTGTGATCTGTCTAATTTGGATCATTTTCCTGTCAGCAGCCTTCCCCACAGGGTTTGCCCTGCTCTTGGTGTGAAAGGCTTGGCACAGCTGTAGCTTAACCTGTGTGATAAGTGTGTGCACGCTCTTAGCAACCTTCCTAGTGAGATTAAAGAAACTCTGGCTCCCTTCAGCTGCACCTTGATGTTAAATGATACCAAGAAATTCAGATCATGGGAAATGGTATTCTGTAGTGGAGTTAGTTGTAGATTTTTGGTGTATTAAGTTTTCTGTTTCTTCTGTGAGAAATGGCTTTCTTAACTGGGAGTTACCATTCCCCCAACTCCTCAGCCTGGACCACCCCAACAACACCCCCCCCCCCCCAAAAAAAAAAGTGGAAGAAAATGGAGTCAAAGTGCAACAGGGAGAGCATGAAGTAGGAAAAAAGGAAATATGAATGGAAGGGGAAGAAAACCTGATTTCTTTGAATTTATTCATTTTGACTGCAAATTGATCAGCCTTCATTAAAAGGAATATTAATACTATCAGAATTATATTTATCAAAATTGCATTCAGTTGTCACTTTCTAAATTGCATTTCTTTTCAAATACTGTCAATGTCTTGTGGAACAGAAAGTTGAGAAATATTTTGTTGATAAATGTTGATTTAAACTGTTGGGATACAGTCAGTTTTAGAATACTATCGCCAAAACATGTTGAACACTTCAGTTAAATTATTAAAATGTCCTGTAAAAATAATATACTTTTTGCTGTTTGCTTACTGCATTGTTGCTATCTTTCTCAAAGAGCAAATGCTTGAGGATCTAGGTTTTTTTTCTGCTTTGATCTCAAAGTTTAAATGCCATAGTGCTAGAGTTAGAAATACTATGCAGGAGTCTTTACACAAATCCCATGTTTCATTACATGGAAACACAATATTCTGATTGTAGATTTTGGAAAAGGTTTGCACATATAAATTCAGGGCCATAACTGCAGAGTCCTCCTTTATTAAGTCTATTAATAAATATTTATGTATTTTAGTTTCATTCCACAGCACAATGATTACTTTGCCTTGAATTTCAATAAGGGCTTAGGTAAATAAAAAATATCAAAATTATTTCTTCTATATGACATCTTGTGGCTTTGGAAGAAGAGAATGGGGATGTTTTGACAATAAAATGTGTGGCATTTCCTGTTGGTTGAAATTTTGAGTTGCTTACTAAGGTAATATTTAATGTTATCATTGGCAAGGCAACTTCTATAGGAAAATATCAGTGCGAATTTTACTAGTGAGGTGGGAGTACAGGCCATAAAAATTCTCAGTTTCCCTTTTAAAAACTTAATCCATTTGTTCAACAGGAATGAATACAGAAGGACTAGAGGTTTTGAACTTCCCTCACATCTGGGTATAGCAGTGTATTTTGACTCCAAGCACAATAAAACAATCGTACTTGCTGGTGGTATATGACATAATGACCCAAATATGTTTTTAAAAAATCATTTATTGCTGTACATAAACAGCTAAGTTAGCACATGGGATGATAAAATAACATTGGTAATTCTTCCTTTAGCTGGGAACCATTGGTGGCCCATTAGGATTCCAGATGTAGCCATGTGTGCTTTTCCATTTGTTTTCTAATGTCTAGTGCTTGGGCCCTTGGTACCTTGGCTGTGGTTGTCAAGCATGTTGGCTTTTCAGCTTGAGGTCTTCCTGGAGAAACACACTGGCCTACCTAATAGCTATAAAGCAGCTTATTGTCTTGGGCCTAGTTTGTTGGGACTAGCTGGAGCGAGGGCAGTTCCTGTCAAAGGTCAAACACCAGCTTGACCGAGTTTTCTATGGTAAACACTTGTAACTGGCCCTCAAAATCTAGATGTTAAAATATAAAGAGCAAGATGTTTTAAAACATTATTTAGAAGACAGCAATCTGTGACAATACGTATCTATTAAGAGTGCATTGGATTACATTCAGGTATTCTAGTATTATTATGTGGAAAATACTTCTAATTTCTTTTGCAGTCAATTACTTAAATGGAATAATGAAACAGGAAAAAAAATACTAGAAAAAGTAGCAATTATAAGCTCTCCTTGCCTAAAAGGTAAAATAAAACATTCGCTTTTTTTTTTTTAGTAAGTTGGGATTCACAGCTGTCTTCAGCTATAGATTGTCTTGTGATGCTGATTTAAGAAAAATCCATTACCACATCAAAGTTACAATAGGCAAAGAAATGGTAAGAGCAGAACTGCTCCTAAATTAAAGTTGGTGTGTTGGTAGTTGTTTATATAGATCCAGACTGTCAAAATTGTTGACTTGCTTAGTCCAGCTGGGTTTTCTGGGACTATTTATGTGAGTAGCTCTCATCTAGAAGTAACTGTTTGTCAGTCTTCCCCTACCTGATTTCAGTGAGACTATTTGAATGAGCATTATTCAGTGTCATTACAGCCTACAGTAATGTGAATGACCGTTGAAATACAAGTTCAGTGGTCATGTAAAAACTTATATTGTGAAAAATGTTGATTTAAAAAAAAAATGAATCTGAGTGCTTTATTATATATATTTGTCTTTGAATATAACTGAGTCCAAAACAAGGCAGCATGAACATTCCTGAACTGTTTGTAAATATATATATGTGCCATATCCTTGTTTTCATAGGTGTGTGTGCTTTATTTAGTCATCTACCAGTATGAAACAAATTGATCTGAATTTTTTGAGGTTGAAGCACATCATAGAACTCTAAAGTACTTTGTATCATCTGTACTAACTGTGCTTACCTGGCGTTAAGAATATTTTGATTTTCTGAGCTTTAGATCCAAAGATTTTAAATGCTCATGGGGGGAATTTCTGAAATGTGAACAGTTTTATATGTAAGCTAGGCTTCAGTTTTCCATTGCAATTAAATCAAACCACCTAAATCCGTAATAACTGTAGATGTCTAGCCCCACTAGTAAGCAGAGTCACACAAAACCAGGATCCATTATTCAAGATGCAAAGCACAGAATCATTACGAGAGATCAGCTGGATCCACGTGTCTGAGGAAATGCTGGTGGCAACCTATTTATTTCCTGCTTATGTTATTTTTGAAGTCAAACAGTGTAAATACTGTGCTACTGGTGAGAAACTGGTATGAGTAGTCCAGATGAAGTCACAAGGACTAATTGTGTGCCTAATGTCTTTTGGAAATCACTTCAATCACTTTGAGAGGGTTCAGACCCAAATTCGCCTCTAAATATGAGGCTGTGGGCTAGATGGGATGAGAACCCACCTGTCCCCTGGTAATGCTTCTTATGCAACAACGACTGCAGAGTTTCTGAGGTCACAGCAAGAATGTGGTTGCTGGTGAGTTTTTAGGACCATCATATGCAACGGGAAATTTTTTGGTGGTTTTTTTTCCTCTCTTGCTACCGAAGTTAATTTCAGAACAGAAAATATTCTTGCTGACTTTTCAAAAAATACCTGAATTAGTACTTAAAAATGAAACTTGAACTGAAAGTGGGTGGGCTGGAAGGGACATTGGTGGAGGCAAAAGAGGGTGTAGGAAAAGAGCAATGAAGTGGAAAGCCCAAGAGGATGAGACTAAGCTCATCTTTTGGCACAGCCATGCTAGTAATCAAGAGCAGTAACCAAGTGTTAAGTTCTTTTGAGCAGAACTGGCTGAATTTTCTGCTTTTATAGCTCACCATTACCTCTGGTTTTTTCCCTGAGCTCTACATGTTTTCATTAATTATCAGGTTGTTTAATTCTGTACTTACATACCATGTTTATATTCCAATTACTATGTCAAAAGAGGGTTAGCTTTCAAAGGGCAAGACTATCAGAAGTTCATGAAATCACTTATGAGAGTAGAGAATTCAAAGTACAGTGGGAAGTACCTACTTTGACATATGATGGTGACAAGGTTTGTGGGCATGTGTGACTTTATTTGCACATTTAGATTCATGTAGTAGAGAGTATAGTGTGCTTTTTACTGTGCATGTTTTTACTTTTATCTGCTTGGAGAATATGAAGAATAAAATTGTAATCAATATAGAAATCTTCCTAAAGAAATTCTTCTGTCTTATGTAATTCTGTGAGCTGTGGTGCAGTCTAGCTTATTCCAGAGGTGAATCACTGTAATAGTTCCTTTGGTCATTTCTGCTTTAGCATTATGTTGCTAGACACCTTTAGAACAGAACCATTTCTTTGGCATGTAAAAGACTGGAAATTGGTTAAATCCCAACCCTTTGTCTTTGTAAATTAGAAGTCACGTACCTAACAGTAGAATGTTATTTGAGACACCATTGAGACTGCTGGGTCAGCAGATGTCTTTGAGGATAATTCCAAGTAAGTCCTTGTCAAGGTAGACTACTGACATCTGCCTGGTTAATGGCTTCTGCTCTCTCTGTTACATGCATTGTATCATCCAGTGGCCAGTCTACAGATACAAGTGCCACATTTTGAACTGCTTCTCATAGGATACAAAGACATTAAATCATTTAGGAAATCCAAGGTTAAGGAAAGCATTTGTTTTCTTTTTTTGGCATTTGCACTCTTTGGCCATCAAAGATAAACACAACAAGCCAGCAGAACTTTGAGGATTCACATCACCCTTGACCTGTTCAGGGCTTAGCTGGAGCCAGCTGCTGTACAGCTGGGCAGTGACTTGCAGAGTATGTAAGGACACTTGCATGCTGTCATCGCCAATAGCCACATACTGAGATACTGGCAGCAGTGTTAAGATTTTTAGTAAATTAGCCCAAGATTATACCCCTTTTTGAATTGTTTTCTGTAGATGTCAGAGATTCAGAACAGGTCTTTCTAACTCTGACTGGTGAGGAGTTTTAAAGAGCTCACCTCCGCTCTAGATAGTATTACAAAAATAAGCTTTGGAAACATTGTAGTGCTGGATGCTGTTCCAGATGTGTTGTGAAGAGGGGGAAACTCCATAATGTGAATAATAAAATGCCAGAGTAATCAAATATTTGATTCTGTTCATTGTTATAGATCGTCCTCTATTTTTATCATGTCTGTCTTTAGCATAGCACAAGAAAGAAGTTTGCATTGCATACACAATACTAACCAGTAGAAGTCATATATTGCTGGATCTTGTAGTCACTGTTAAAGAATGTCATTTGAAATTTCAAAGTACATATTGTAAGACTAATTGCATTCTGACTGCAGGGGCATTTTGGTGGTGGATGAGCTCATCTTCAATTTTGTGAGTTAGTATGTGAAAGCATTATTTAATTAAGAGGAAAACATCATTGATCTTGAAATGAAAAACACCATGCAAACAGAACAAAACAAAATGTCAACTGAATGTTGTCAGGGATTAAAATGATGGTTCCTGTATCTCTGACTTGTTTTCTCTGTTAGGCATTTGAGTATTTTAGAGACGCAGGAAACAGATGCATTCTGTGGAACTAAGTAATGACTAATTCATGAAGCAGGGATATAGGAATTAGTTCTCTCCAGGAAAAATATGTAATGCAGGTTTTAAAGAACTAACATTTTACTTTATTACATGTTTTGAGGAGAAACAATAGCTTAAGCATTTTAAAATGTTACGGGGGTTGGTAAGGATGTTCTTGTTACATAAATCATGTAAGCCAGAGTTAAAAGATGAAGGATTTAGTCATTGTCTGTAAATAAGCAGTCTGCATTGGATTCTCTGCCCTGTGATAGCCATTGCAGAGAAATGGTCAATTTTGTCATGTTTCAGAAGTGGTAGTTAATTTGATATTACACCAGTCCTTAGTCCTAGAACTGTCTCAGCGAGCATTCAAGATGGTGTATCCCTTGGAAGATACTGAATTAACATAGTGGAATTTTGTATTGTATATTACTTACAATGTAGAATGATCATGCTGAAGACTTTTCTGTATTCCTGTGTGGAGATCAGATCCAAAATTGGCTAGATTGCTTCTCAGGAGGTGAAACACCCTGGATTGATGCCCTCCATACCAGAACAGAGCACACTGTGCTTTTAGGTCAGTCTGAAATTTTAAGCAGTTAAAGGCATGCTTTATCTTTTATAGACTATTTCTGATGCTGTGCATTTTGCTCTTTCTGCACAGTGACTCTGTTCAGCACTACTGCTGAAAGGCAGCCTCAAACTGAAGCTAGCCTGTACCTGCTTCTGTCAGGCAGAAGATGTTGAACCAGTTCTGGATTGAGGAAAGATTTAATTCCTAGGATTTGAACCAGATTTCTATGGTTTCCCATTTAAAAAAAAAAAAAAAAAAAGAAGTGAGAACCAGGTTTCTCACATTTTCCATTAAAAAGGGTGATTGAGGCTGAGCACTATAAATACCTACTTTTTTACTGGCATTTTATAAGCACCCACAGATAAATTTTCTCAAGATCCTCGTCTTGTGTATCACAAGATACTTGTCTGTGTGCATCAAGTATATTGTAGGACTGCATATTGGATTGAACCCCTCATGTGGCTTGTGTGTTGCTCTGCTTAAGTTTTGAGACCTGGAAAGGCTGAAACAGGAATTAATTTAACTGTGAAAGGCATATGCTGATGGGCACAGAAGGAGCTTTTGGAACATTACGCTTAAAGACTTGCCTTCAAGGTTAGGTGTCTCCTGAATAGAGCTCCTTCGAAATGTGTGCATCAAGTTGTCCCATGTCTTATAGAATCTTGTAATCGTCTACTAGTTGTTTAATATTTTTAATGGCAATCAGTATATTAAATTAATTAAATGAAAATTAAATTTATTGAATTTAAATGCCAGTGAAAGATTTCTGTCACTTATAGTCAGACTAAGCCAAACTCAGTCTGCTTAATGACAAGGTGGCCTATTTTGATCCTCTTCCATCTGCGTCCTCATTTTAATGGAATATTTGTGATATGTTTCTATGAAGTGAAGTGCCAGAGGGAAAATGTGTATTAACAGATAATTCATAATTGTCGTTAGTTATGATAGCACTTGGTGTCATTCAAGGATCCAGAGTTTGTTTAAGCATAAGATGATACACAAAATGGTAGGTAATGTGAAAGTTTGCATCAGATACTGGTGCTAAAGAATGACTTGTAGGTGCCCAAAGATTTCTTTGGGACTACTCTCTATTTTCTAGTAAAGCCAAACTGCTAAAGTTGGATGGGTTTGTACTGCATTCAGACTGAGAAGCAGCTAGAAAATTATTCTGACGTGTGCCTGAAACTGTGCAGGGAAAACCTTTGAAGCTGCCTAAGTCAGTAGACCTTGTTTTTAGGTGATTTGCTTCCCATCCTTCTCTAAGGGGCAAGGCTGGAACTTGCTGTACTTCAGCTGGTAGTTAGCATGTAAAGTTAATCTCTGATGTTACCATAAGTATAAAGGATCTTGAGATCAGCAGATAAGATGGAATTATTTGTGTCCTTCCATTTCTTTCTCTTTCAATTCTTCTCTTATGGGACCCTTAATTCAAAACAATGAGGACTTCGCTTGCTTCCAGTTGGTTTCTTCAGCAATTCTGCTGGCGGGGTCTTTGACTGGCTGCAAGTCTTGATCCTTCCCATAGCCAAAGTGCCTTTATTGGCTTCTATTGTACGATTATTTAAACAATGTCAATATGGAAATTGCTGCTTGGCAAAGAATATGCAGAAGGGATTTCAGATTGAAGTCTGCCTGTTTTGTGTTATGTTTGTAGAAAGACTTGCATAGAGCCCACTCTTTTTTAAAATGAGTGAACACTCACTTTACTACTATTTCTACTTGAATCTGTCCAATCTTTTTGACAAAAAAAATTTTAGCACAGTGGTATTTTCAAAAGGCTATTTCTGTGTCATATACTCAGAAATTTTCACGATTTTAGAGTGTATATATGCACATTTGGATTTGGCAAAGGTTTAAATTTGTATATATCTCAGCTGAGAAAATAGGAAGCCAAAAAAAGAGTATGGTGTGATGGACAAAGTAAGGTTGTTCTTTAAGTGCCTGTTTGCAATTAATCTATGATAATTCACTCTCTAGATGGAATTATTTCTCTAATAATACACTGAACTGAGTTCAATGTTTACTTGGAACTGACCTTAAATTACCTAAATAATCTTATTTTAAGATTCCTAGTTGTCTTGAAAGAAAGATTCAAAAAGAATAAGCACTTGGATTGATAATAATTTTCAAAGATTGTGTTATTGTTTATTAAAATATGTTTGTGTTAGAATTGAAGATTCAGTCTATCAATGTACAGTAATTGCTACTGCCTGAAAAATTGCAGTCTGTGTCTGAGGGAGAGCCAATGTCATTGTTGTTGTTGTTGTTGTTGTTGTTGTTGTTGAATTTCCAGAGCAGAAATCCTCCTAAGCTGTTCTCAGAACACACAGGGTTTTTCTTCATTTTTTAGACATTTTAATTGGCTGGAGGCTCACTTTTATACTTCCATGGACTTGTACACTGTTTGATGTCCAACAGGCAGATCAATAATACCATAGTAATTACGTTATTAACACAGATAATTGATTCATGTTTTTTTGGTAATAAAGGCATCTAATAACCTAGATAAAAGCAACTAATAAAACCACAGTGTAGTTTGGATTTAAGAGGGGATCAAGCATTAATTGAGTGAACTCAGTTCTCATTAATCAAATGTCTACCATGCTTTCTGAAACAAGTTTTTAAACTTTGAAAAATTAAATTTAGTGGTTTTGTATCTTGTACTGCTATTGGTATGAAGAGATCTTAAAAGGAAGTTTCTTCTTGTCAGAATGCAAGCAATTTTTCTTTGTGCTAACATGGACCATAGTAGTCCAGGGAGTGGGCTATTAAGCCAAGAAGCTTTATCACTGACTCCAAGTTTATAAAGTTGTTTTTCAGTGTATTTATGTGGAAACATAGTTGGAGTGACTAAAAATGACATATCATTTGTTTGGCATTAGATATTCTAGTTTATTGTAATAAAATTTTGTGCAATTGTGCGTGAGAAGAATGAATAAATGGGCATTTAGAAGGTTTATAGGTAACTTTTTGAAGGTTACATTTCCAGCTTATTTTTATACAGTGGAATTTTTGATGCTACAGTAAATTAAGAAGTTGGATGCTTTTCCTATGATATCCTATTTCACTAATACAGAATAACCTTGAGCCACAGTAGGGCAATAATTACCAAACTTAAATCAGAGACATACTCAGCCAAACAGCTGTTTTAAGTTTGTTAGGAGATCCATTTGATTTACTCTCTTGGTCAACGTTCATTACTTTATAAGACAAAATTTCACTGGAGATTTTAACCCTGAATTCCCAATCTTGTTTGTTGCCTGCTGTAAAATTACATGGTTGAAATGTCATGGCCACTCAACATGTGGGGGAGCTACTGTTGTGTTTTACGTTGATTCCAGTTTTCTTGACAAGTGGTTTCAAATACTAAAGGGTGCAGGTAGAATTCAGCCCTAGACATATTTCCAGATGACCTTTCTATTCTGTAGGAAAATAGGGGGAAAGGTATTGTGTAAGGCCGCTGTCCTGCACTTTGGTGGTTTGTCAGCTAACATGGTGGCTCACGTAATTGTGCATATTTGGCAGACAAATTGTTTGATACACAAATTGTCACTGGTTTAGTATATTTTACAAGGTCAACTTATCTCTGCTATCTCACCTTGAAGTTTCATATATTTCCCAGGTTTTGTTGCTGTGAAGTTTGAAACCTAATGCTGGCCCCTATCTAGCAGTGAACCCAACTGGTCTTAACCATGTCTGTATTTCAACAACTGTCATTGTGTTTTACAGGGCACAGCAATATCAGTGATAATACGGTGATTGTCACAAACTATCTTAATGGCATTAGAGGTTACTTAAAGGAGAATGCAGGCATAAAATGCTGATGTATTTTTCTATATTGCAGAAGTTTTCTTATAGTTATTCTAGTATTGCTGTGTCTCTGGATTTTTTTTTCTGTTACAATTGATGAACACTTTAGTAAATTTTGAAAACTGACTGAATTTGCACTTGAAAGTGAAACAGCTGGTAAAATAAAGTAATTTCTGATATATGTATTTGCAGCATCAGTTCTGTTATTGCAGGGTGTTTTCTTTCATGGTAGTCTAAAAAACAGGCATGGGAAAAGGAAATTGTTAAATGTATCTCATATCTTTGGAAGTAGTTTAAAACTTGTCTTTGTATTAAATGGTTGATTTTTAAAAAAAACTTCACTAATAGCATTTCTTGCCCTTTATGTTTTTCCATTTAGAAAAGATGCTGCTATACCTCATTACTCAGGTTCCTTGTTGAGCACAATCAGCAATTTTGCATTTGTCCCTTACTGTCCTGCAAGTCACCACCTCTAAAAAATGGGGACTACAAAAACTGGTTATCAGAACAAAAAAATCATACTGTAGTTTTTTGCATGGCCTTTTTTGTCTTCAGATCACTTTGCAATAAATAATTACATATTGTCCTGCTCCTAGAAAGCAGAATTTTAGTCTCACTTCCTACACATCACATGAAACTACTAGTTTGGGAGCTCAAGGTTGCCAAGGTGGCAGCATCATAACTTCAATCAATGTAAGTTAGTTGTATAGGAAACGTGAATGTGTTCTGATTGTACAACAGCCAGTTCATTTCATCTTCCACGTCAGCGAGTGTCTCGGGGTTTTTACTTGATAGAAAAAGCACCACCCTGTTATCCCAACAAGAGGAGAAACAGTTTGGAGCAGAACTAAAAAGTCCAGAATGGATAAAGGCAGGCAGGTAGGTAGCTGATCTCAGTGAAGAGAGATCTACAGTGTAACTGTCCTGAGCCAGGGGTTCACCAAGCACGTGCTCACTTCCTTTACACGAACTGGCTATCAGGCTCTGCGTGATCCTGTCCTGTTTCTCATAACCACTGCATGTGGTGTGCCATGCTTTTCCTGTGTAGCTATGGAAAGGCTGAAAGCAAAAGACTGAAAGGTTTGCTCTAAAAATATTATAAATGGATTTGCCAGGGCATCTCTTTTGCTTTTGAGGAAGGTAAATGATCTCCAGATCCTGGAAATTATTCTTTCTGAAGGATTAAGTTTCTAGAAAAGCATCTCTATAGAGTGCTCATTCTTTAGAAAGGCTTTTGTGCAAAGTCTTCATCCTATGTTATACTGCTGTATGTTGTTGATGCTGTTGCTCATAAGTTACAAATGAATACTCAAAAGAGAAATTAACTGGGTTGTTAAAACTTTGTGGCACCCAGAATCACTGTTGCGGTAAGTCCGTGTATGTATCAAATGACAGAAACAAAACATATAGATTGAAGTTGCGCAGTATATTTATGGATATCCTGATGATGCTGTCATTAACATCTTTCTCTTAATTTGTTGTTGTGAAGACCAGTTCTTTCGAACATAACTAAAGCAAAAATTATATGTTGTTTTCAAGCAAAAGAGGAATAAAGATAAGCTACTGTAAATGGCTATTACCTATCTTTATTTATGCATTCCACCTTGATAAAATTGGCCTTTCACTAGAGTCAAAAAAAATAGGCTGTTGATCCATTGGCTCTGAAAACCTGTCATCCTCCTGAATGTAAAATAACTTTCAATAGAAGAAGTCTTGAGCTGGTTACTGAAAAGAGCAGCTGCTCTTCTCTGACACTTTTTTTACATGCAAACAGAATGGTGTGATATAGGGACACCTTTCTTTCTGCTGCTTTTTTACAATTGTATATCAGTCATGTTTGGGAGAGTTTTTGAGTGTTTTTACTTTTTCAATTACATGATGAACTGCAGAAAATAGCTCTGATTTAGATCCATGTCCCCAACTGTTAATTCCTTACATGTGTAAAAGGACCTTAGGTGAAAAGAGAGCGTGGTTATTCTTAGGCTTCCCTGAAGCCCTAGACTATTTCATATCCCTCAGCTAACTTCTGCATGCCAAGAGGAAGCCTAAACTTGGTAGGTTTTTAAATTTTGTGCTCTGAAGTTCCTTTCCATTCTTTCTGCCTGCAGTTTATCACTCGACAGTTGGGATCTGAGGGTTCTTTCTTAGTTTCCCATATGGGATCTTTCATTGTGCAAACAATCCCCAAAACAAACAAACAAGTAAATCTTTTCCTGTTTTTACTTAGTTGATACCTGTTTTAGAGTTTCTATCTTTGCCTAGAGCCAGGAAGGAAAAAAAACCAGTACACTTTGGAACCCAGAGGGCTAAAGAGGAAATTTTCATGAAAATAGACTGTGCTTTTGGTAATTTTTTTTCATGAAAAGTTGTAAAACATTTGGTCAGATTCTTAGACGACTCACAGAAATCTCCTTTTCAGAGAGATGTGAACACACTCTGCTGATGCTAGAGAATAAAAGATTGTTCTGAGTTTCGCTGACATTACCTAATGGAAGAAAAAGTTGCACGTTATTTTTGTACTTTTTCAATGATAGAGGAGTGATATTCTTGCATACTTCCATCCCTGGCAGAAAAACCTATACATATTTAGCCAACACACTGCATAGTCTCACTTTATGAGATGTGAGGCAGGTGCAGACTTTGCCAGTTGTTCACCTTACTTAAGGTGATAGATCAAACAAATGCTGTCTGGAGTGTACAAAATAAAAACAAACCCAAAAATTCAAAGTGGGAAAGTCAGAGAGTGAGCTTCTTTGTGGGACCATCCACAGTGGTGACTGAGCATTCTTTTGGCTCTTAGTCCTAGAGCAGAAAAAGAGAAGACAAACATTTCTGTTGTCACAGCTGAGCCCATTGATAGGAAGTTATTTGGTTAGTGGAAATGTAATTTGTCTTTGTTTCTTAGTGACAACTCCAGGCTAGACCTACTTTATGATCCTCAGGAGCTATGTAATGTTGTGTTCAAGTGATTTATTTGCAAAGTTAAGCATGGTTAAATTTGTCTGCAGCAATGATACTTATATTTTGTGAAAATTACCAGCTAAGATAAGGCCGTACTCCTAACTAAACTTAGGAAACTTCTGAGGGAGAGTGGAGAGAAAGAATAGAAAACACCAGAGTATCCTTGTATAAACTTCTTAATGATGCCCATGTGAAGATGGCAATTCCTTGGAACACTCTTAAAGAATATACGGGAAAAATTAGTCCACGTATTAATTTGCTGGTCCCCTGAAAAGGTACTGAACTAAGATGATGACTCCATTTCAGTGAAGGAACTCTGTTCTTCTGGATAGTAAATGTTGAGAAACACTCTTTGAGCTTCTACTTGACTGATACAAATTGTTAGTCATTGATATTGTAGAACCTTGGTTTATTGGCTGTTATGAATGTGGGGGAGAGAAAGAGAAAGACTTGGGATGCTTTTTTTGAATTTTGCCATTCATGCTATTTATTCCACCTTTCCTGTTTGATCTAATTTTATTTGTATCATTTTACTGTTACTGTTTCATAATACAAAGGTGGAAAATGCAATAATAATAATAATAATCAGAGGTAGGTGCTCTCCTGCGTGTTACTTACAGCAGAATACAGAAAAGTGCACTTCACCAAAGAGACTGTGAACCAGTCAATCCCCTGTGCATTTGACAGGAGCCATGGAGACTCTTCCATGGAGCAAAAAATCAGGAGTGGGGTGCAGAGAAGGCTACAACAGGAGAATAAATACAGATGTCTGATAGGGAGGGAAGAATTAAACTTCACATGAATGATGTTCTAATGATGATTGCTGATCCCTTTACTGCAGTGTGCCTCATGCCTTATGAGCCAAATGATGGTATTCAGAGGAGTCTCAGGCTTAAGAGTCAATTATATCAAATCCAGAGTAATAGCACTTGGAATGAACAAAAGATACTCAAAAGGCAGTGCAAGAAATATTTAGATTCCACTGGCTAGAAACCATGATAAACTGCTTAGGGATCCCCATTAATTCCCATCTGGAAAAAGTCTGCAGTGAAGATGCAAAACCATTTAATAAAATAAAACAAGATACCATTATCATAATTTGAATAGCACAATTAAAAAAAAAAGGCGACAAAACTCTTTTCTAAACAGTAAGAGTTTCATTAACAAATTGAAATATAATAATTGCCTAATTAAAATATATAGCTGTATTTTTGAAAATTCTGATACCTACTGCAGAATTGCAGGCCATTGAGAAAAAAAAAGACCCAAACAAACCCAAAATTGTAATTTACACGTCAGTGGAACTTTATGTGCTTGGGTACTTTCAAGTGCTTTACGGAAAGTGTAAAATTCAACTGCCCCTATGCAGAAGCAATCTCCAAAACCACTCATGTGTTTATGAAAACTTCAAAAATCTCAGATTTACGTTGAATTAAAATTAGTGATGTTGATTATTCTTCACTTTAAATAGTCTGTCTACTCGAGAATGCAAAATACTCTACTTTTTCCTCCAGTATGGTAAAAATATGTATGAATGTTGAATGTTGTAGGAATAAACCTGCTACTGAGAGCTGGAGCAAAAGTGAGGGTGAAGCTTTTGTTATATGTGAAAATTTTACACAGTAACTAAAACAGAAGCAAACTAATAGCTTTTTATTGACTTAGCACACATTTTAGGAGTTTTAACAGAAGAAAAAAAAACTTTATGGGTGGGAGTATTCCAGGTAATGAAACATAAAGAAGGTAAACACTTCTAGTCAGCAGGTAGCTTTGTTTTTAAAATCTTGTCACGGAACTGTCTCTAAGAGTGGGAAATTTCTGTGAATTTGTTTTGTAAGCTTGTCACTACTAAACTTGGAATGCTTCTATTCATGGCTGTAACTTTATCATTGTCATGAGAACTTTTATGTAGAGAATGTTTCCTAGATAACTACCTGTCATAGAATCCAATGAAAATATGATGATATGTCAGAATTTTTACTCAACTGTAAGTGAATGTTGGGAAAACTTAGGATCACTGGTTTTTTTCATCTTCATGTCAAACACAGTGCAGCTATAATTGATTTAAGATAAAAGAAGATAGTTTTGGACGAGCGTAATTTCTTCCTCAGATGCCCATATTTTATTATGCCATGATTTCAATAATATCTACTAGGCAAGTATTGTTATGAGTTGCTTTTAATAAATCAAAATTCTTTGCCTCTAGGACTCCTACTGGTGTAAGGAACACTTTCGTTTTCTCCGTAGTACTCAACTAGAATTTGTTTTTGTAGATGAGCAGTTTTCTTGTATTTTCTTCACAAATAATCTACAAATGCAATAGATTATCAACTTTAATTGAATAAAATGCTAATGGCATTTCCATTTGATAAGTCTTGTACAAAGTATAGCATTGCTTGCAAGTTGAAATTACATGTTTCTACACATTTGTAAAAGTCTGTGTGCATGTATAGCACACAGTGTGGATAGAATAGCGAATAAAGGCATCGATGACCTCAAGAAATGTCTGATTTAACAAATGTATATCTTTAAATTGGAAATCTAATTATTTGCCTTAGATTTGCACTGCTCAGGAACTTAATGCAATACTATATTAAATAAACTTATTATTTCCATTTTTCATTTAACCTGTGGGTTATGGTATGACCAATCTGTTTTATATCCTCAATCAACAGATGATTGTATTTGGTAATAATTTATCAAGAATAAAAATCTGTTTTTGAAACTAATCACCCCATGTTAGGTCTGCCCTTCTTCAGAACCACCATCTGATATTCATTTTGTCTGCAAGACAAACATACTGATGAAAATGCATCTACCACAGGATATAGTTAGTGGAATGAAACAGTTCTACTCTCTGTATAAATTTAGAATATTTTGTTTTCTCAACAGATGGACCAAATTTGAGTATTAAAGGGAAAAAAAATCAATTTTATGTAGAACATAAACAATTTTTAAGAAGTACATTTTGCATTTCTGATTAGTTTCTAGCAAAGTATCCCATGGAATTTGAGGGTCAACTTGGGCCATATCAGGGAGAAAAGATTTGAAAGGTTACTTTAACTGCTTTCTGTGTTTGCCATGAGAAGGCTGTATCTGGAGGTAGGAGAGTTCTGAGCAAGTCTTTGAATCTGGCCTACTGAATTTAAATGTTGGCATTTTCTTTTGGATGTTCTCTATGGTCTCTGAATTGTCTATTTTTTGAAGAGATTGAAAGCACAGATGGATTCATGCACTGTCCTGTGGCTTCAGCCCCTCTCTGCTCAGACTTCTGGCCATTGCATAACATGATGTATTATTTTTTTTAGGCTGTCTGCTGAGTGCTTTAATTATTTTGGGGACTTTTCTAATCAAAGCTTCGCATAACACTAAAATACTGGCTTGATCAAGACAGTACTAAAGCCCAATGCATGGAGTACTTGGAATATGGAGCACAGATTTATACTCTGTATACAGTAGTTCTGTGACATTAACTTCTGTCCCAGGAGGTCTGAACTGGGAATACCAAGCTCATTTTAATTTGCAATGCCAGCTAGATTTAGACTTTTTGACCCTACTGAAATTCTACTCAGGTTTTTATAGTACAAAAAACTTATTAAATTTTAAAGTAAATCTCAAAAGAGGCAATAAACTGCTACAAAGTCATGACATTATTTTATTATTTTTAATTTTAAGAACTGCACATACTGCAGCTGAAATTCTTCCAGTGTTCATTCTTCCCCAATTGCTTTATTAAAATAAATCCAAACACTTTCCCTAGGAAGTTATAACTTGCTAGCAAAATTAGGAAGTTAGAAATTTTATGATGTCAGGTTAATGTGATAGAGTAGTTTTTTATATTACTTTTTAGCAGGCAGTTATCAATGTGATTTGAGATCACAGCAATAACCAGCATTTACAATTTCAAGTAAAGTATTCTGGAATCAGTATTTTACCTACAGATGAACTGTTCTTATTCTACACATTCATTTTATTTTGGGGAGTTGGTTTTTTTTTTTACAGACTCCATTCCCCTATAACTCTCACCCTTCCTCCACCTTAATTTTGCTGGTGTCTTGGCCACCATGACAACAGGGATTTTATCTGACAAAAAGTTAAAAAGCTTTGGAAAACAAAGAGGCTAAAAATGAAATACAGCTGTTTGCACACAAATATAAACCAGAAGGCCTCAAATCCTTTCTACTGATTGTCTGGATTACTTGAAATTTGGCTCATTGTTTCATAATAATCAGCAGTTATTTTTCCCTATTAAAATGTAGACTGGCAAAGTATTGGAAACAGCTTTCCCAATCCATTTCTATGAGGAACTGGGAATATAAAACATCCCTATAACTTTTACTGCTCATATGTTAAGGGACCCACCTAAACAAAACTGCCTAGGTTCAAAATCCATTCTATATATACATGCATATTAAAAATGGTTTTATATACTATTTTTCAATACTGAGGAGTCTTTTACAAAGTAGCATTCGTCATTATTGGTGGTGCTGTGGGTAGGCAAATGTGGCATCTGCCATAAGTTCAGTTGTAGCTCTCTCACATTTTCAGGTGTGTTGATCCTATTTTATTGAGAAAGGAAATGTTGGCCAGGATTCTGGAGTTACACCCAAGCTTTAAAGAAAAATGATGGGAGATCAATTTCCAGTTGGATGTCAACCAAAGACAGGCAGAGATTTACAACTCCTTCATTTATAACATCACAGCAGGCTCGAGCTACCATTGAAGTTCACATGTCCAGTATGGTTTTAATTTTAACTGTAACATTACTTCACCTATACTTACACATAATGCGATAAAACTCTTAAGGCGTTGTTTTCATGTTAATTTCAAATAGTATTACTGTAGCATCAGGGTATCCAGAGAAATGGAATAATGCTACAGTATAAAACAAAGATAGCACAAATTCTGACCCACCCTGTAGCCAGGAACATGAGAATCTACATCCACCTGCTCCATAGCAAGAAGAAAGATTCTTAGTCTGTAGTAAATACTCAACCACAAATACAGCAGAATTATACAAATTGTTGAGAAAAGGCAGATGATTTTGTCTTCACTACTGAAGTCCCTTGGGTGTGAATGTAAGCAAGGAAGCAATGAGCTCCTGCAGTTCTCATTTTTTGGATGTTCTCCATACTGGAAAACAGTGAAAGGCTGGCAGCTTGACTAGTAGTGTCTTTATCAGTATAAGTGAATTGAATTATTTCTCTTAGTTTTTGCAATATTTGTTTTTTAGAATGCACTTCAATCTTGACTTGAAAAGTTAGTTAAAATTAACTTTTAAAAATACAATATCCTTCTGTTTTTTTTTCTTTCTCCCCCTTTCTTGTAAAGCAGGAGTCTTTTAATTTTTGTGAGTGTGTTCCTAGTCACACCTAAAGCACTGAGGTGATAACTCTGAGAAAGAAGTCATTACTTACATCTCTTCCAAAATGTAAATACTTGAATACTGTGGAGAAGTCCTGCTCTTCAGTGTGTCAGGAGCTTGACAAAGCTGACAGGGCTGTGAAACTAGGTCATTGTCTGATGCTGTTAACTTAAGAGCATGAGAGTCAGTACTCAAGGACTTGAAAAATATTCTTCATTCCAATGATCTACCTCTTTCTGGAAGTATTAAGTTAAAATTGTAGTAATACCTTTTTAATGGTACTTCTGTTGTACCTTGATGCAGTGAATTTTGGGTAATATGCTATGTGTTTTGGAGTATTTTGTCATCTGAATGTTCTTAAAGCATCATGAGCAAATAAATATTGGATTTCCTTATGCACATTTCTGTATACATAGGATAATAATAAATGGAGAGGTGTGCATGTGGGGTGTGCTTGAGAAAGTCCCATCTGCTATGCTGTCATTGGAATTTGCTAGGGAATTTTTTAATAGAACTGAGAAGAGTAGGGTACATATAGACCTTTTGAAATATGTCCTCACCACCACCTTTTTGGTTTCATTATAATAATATGTGTGGGGATACCTTGTGATTCTCTTTTGCTTCTTTCCTTCAGACCTGGTAAAAAAAATTGGACATTGAGAAAAGGTAAGGAGAAAAATTAAAAACTCATTATTCTCAAAATTTTTCTGCCAAATCTGAGAGAAAATATTCTGATTTAGAAAATGTTCTACATAAAAGTCAGTTTTCTTGCTGACATTGGTTCTTCAATATGCTTCAGTTCCTTAGAAGTTTCTCAAATAAATGTTTACTTCAAAAACATCAGATTAAAATAAAGTTCTCCTCTTTTCTAGATTTTTATTTTGGAGGTCATATTTGTAGTTAATCCACAATATTTGAACTGTTACTAAAGAAGTAACAGTTCAGTTTTGATGAATGAGAAAAAAAATAGATGGAAAAACAACTATTGTTTCTCCTTGCCTTCCAAGTTTCTCACAGGGAGAGCAGAGTCCTTAGAAATTTTATATGTAAAATTATTTTGCTTTAGTCAGACTTCTTTGGGAATGAATGTTCCTACAGCAACAGAACTGTATTCATTTGTAGTTATCACAAGAACTAAAAGTATATATTAAGAAAAAGAATATACAGGTGGTAGATTTGTGTATATGTATGTATGATTCTTGCTAATGAAGTACTGATTTCAAATGCACTCAGTTTTAAAAAACAGAAAATAAAACCAAAACATCAACAATGAATGGTTTTGGTGGTTCTGTTTTCTTTAATTCTATTGCTCTTCATCTGGCTCTCTTGATGAGGTTAATATAATTTTACATTCAGTGGCCAATTCTACATTTTGAAGTTTTCACACATGGTTTGAGTTTCTAGAGGTTTCCTTAATTTTATCCATGCATAAATTCAGTGTCTAGTCTAAACTAGTTATCTAAGCTTCCTGTATTAAAGTGCACAATGAGAGGCATCTTGTCCAAAACTGTCCTAAGATTGGTATCTAAAGTGAGGGCAAATGTTCTCCCATTAAACTTTTATCTGTCCTGGTTTAGTGGGAAATTGTTTCCTTAGACTAGTTGCCTGACTTTTTGCCTAAGGTGGTAGATAAGATAAATGCCACCCCATGTGGTAACTAACATAGTTATAAGGCTTCCTCAGTGCAAGGAAACTAGGCTAGTGATTTTGGAGTGTCTTACACACTTAAGTAGCCCCATTAGCCACGGTAAGCTTCTCATTCTTTTAAAGATAAACATAGGAATAAATCCATGCAAGATGGACCAATAAGTTGACTTCTGTTTACTACAGACCAGTTTTGGAGCACTGTACTGTGTACCCCTTCAGTTCTTCCTATATCGTATCGGACTCTTGGGAGAAGCAAAAATAAGTGTGGTGTATTCCTTGATACTGCTCCATGGGTTTCTTAAAACCAATGTACAGAATGAGGAGCTTAGTGATCCTCAATTTTAATTCTAGCTCAGATTCCAAAAGCTCAATGTTAAGAACATTTTATTACTGCTTTACAGTTTAGCCTTCTGTCAATAGTTTGGCCTGCAAATCAAACAAGCATGTCTTCCTAGGGCGAAGCTTGGGTACAAAGGCAGTTACCATGGTTCAGCTGATGCATGTTAACTAGTTGAACTCAGATAACTGGATTCTGTGTCTGTGCCCTTTTTATTTCTCTAGGAAAATCATATAGCGTCTCTGGTTCTGCCTTGCTTAGAGCCAAAAGAAATAGAGGTAGAGACTGAGGCAGACTAGAAATCATAATCTTGGCAGTGCACTGAAATTCATCTATTTAAGCACAAGCATGCTATGTCACAGTTGCTCCCAACATAATTTGAGGCAGATGCCCTCAGTCTGTCCTTCTCCAGACTGAGTTTACAGTTCCTATCACTATTTCCAGCTGTAGAAGAGGCAAGAAGTCTGAAAGCTTCAGTATTCCCCTTTTTCATAGAAATGTAGGTGAAAACCTCACTTATCTCTGGGAAACAGTGTATTTAGCCTGTATTTGCTATGTATTAACTGCAGCTTGTGAGAAGCTATACACTCTGCTATTTTACTTTTAATATTAGATTTCTAATTCATTTTGATATGAATTCAGATCTGCCTGTCTCTGTAATCCTGCTGGGAGGGTGAGAAAATGATTATATTTCAGATAAATTGGATCAGTAGGAAATATTCCTTCCTTATCCTCTAAAAACCTGTAACTGTGTAGTACCAGCATATTCTCAAAACTTAGATCACAGTTCACAGTATTGTGTAGAGAGAGTCAGGCATCTAAAATGATGTGAAGCTTGAATGGCATGGGAAGACATTTCAGTTTTTTAGCATGAACTTATGCATCTGTTTGTTTCCTTGATCACTGCAGTAGAATAAAACAGAGAGGGAATACAGGTAGAAAAGAATCAGGCTCATGGAGAGAGTGGGAACGTGGGCATTTTTAACAGTGAATTGAAAATAGGATGAACCTGTCTGCTTTAATTTGGTGCTGTGTATGTCTTTTGGCATAATTCTACTAGGATTCAGGCATTCCAGTGACTGCGAGGTCATAACTAGCAAGTGGGGTGGACATTCAGGATACTTTCAGCTCTCATTAACTGGAATTGAGAGTTCTCAACATCTGGCATCATTCGGTCCATCCTTAGCACCTTTGTGAAAGGCCTTTATAAATAAAAAATTTTAGTAGATTTAGATGAAGTTATATAGGAGTGTCTAACATTGAGGATATGCTGTGTTTAGTGACTGAAAGAGGAATTAATTATTAGGCTTCTTCAAATAATCAGTTACTTCATATGTATGTCTACTTTCTTGCATCACTTTTTAATAAGCTTTGGCAATTACGGCATTAGCAGACAAATTTTTGCTGAGACTAAATCTAAAGGAAATATGACTTTCTGCTGACCCGAGTAATGATTCCTCGTGTGAGATAAGGTGTTATAAGACTGAGTTTTAAGCAAGTTGGAAAGTGTGACATTGGCTGCGTGTCTCAACTTAATGAATTAGCTGGCAATTGAGAAAAGGATGTGCTTTTAGCTGAGAAACAATTGGACAGAAAAGATGACTGCTATGCCAAACTGAATGAAAAGCCACTAGAGAAAATGCTCTGTGGCAGTTTCTTTTGAAGTGAGTTTCTAGATCTTTGGAAGGAGCTTGCCAGGGCTAGACTGGAAGTTGTCTGTAATTATTTGACTGCCAAAATTTGAACTACAACATACACTTACCTCAGGAACAGAGTGAGATTCAGGAATAGACAGGATAAAGTAGCTATGTGCTGCTTTTGGTTGTTTTGTATGGCACTGTTACCGCAAAATACTGTTTCTCTCCTGCTGACTTGGAGGCACAGCTGCTAGCAGATGCTGCCATTAGGCTCACAGTGTTCTCATGCACTATGGCTGGAACCAGGGATTGGCAGCTCTATGTGTCTGCAACATCAAATTAGGGAGTGATAGAAAAAGAGCCTAACAGGAGGATGTCCAGGACACCTACCTGCTGCCCTCAATTTAAGAATGACAGTAGCTAAAACTTAGTTGTACAAGCGTAACAACAACACAGAGTTAGGAGTTAAGCAACTGGAGCAGACAGTGGAGAAAATTAAGTGTGTCTGAAAGTAAAGTTGGTCCATTGGGACAATGGGGGGTGATTCTTGATCCCCTTTTCAGTTGAGATGGATGTTTTAGAGTTGCAGTGTGAGTACTTCATCAATTTGGGATCCAAATTGGGAATGCGTCTTCGGAGAGTGGGATACAGCAGCCCTCTTTGTTGTGTAATTGCTATTGACAAGCACAAAAAAGAGATGTGGTTGGAATTCCCTCTAGCCTGAAGAGATTTATCCCCTGCCTTTCAGGATGCTAGATGGGTCCCCTACTGCTGTGTCCCAGAGAATAATTGTACCAGTAGAGGTTCATCCTTCACCGGTGCTGCTTGGAGTGGGATGTTATGTTGCCAGGAATTCAAGAAGGCAGACAAACACGAGCAAGACGGAGTTGTGAAACTAATAGAGAAATTACTTGGCTGCCCTCTTCTATTCAAAGTTCATTTAATGGAAAATTGCAAAGGGGGATAAAGTAAAAAAAAAATAGATTATGAAGAAATAGCAATCAGAATTATAAGTATATAAATCTCCAGATTCTACAGTCTCAAAAGTGTTACAAAGCAGGTATAGGACAGTATATCCTCTGTGAATGACAAAAGGAAAACTACACAGGCTGAATTTTTATCAGTGAGAACATGGGAAACAGTTCCACATGAATAAGGTAGCTAGACTTTGACCATTTCCAGCTTCATCTTAGTGTTTAGGCTGTGGTGCTTGCTGCAAAATGGATTAGAACTGTTTTTAAACGCTGATTCTCGCTTGTGGAAAATCGGCTTTTGGCAGCAGCGTCTTTCTTGCTCTACAGTGGAGTCCGAAGGTGATTGTCCCAATGGCTTCTAACTTCCTCTGGGGTCTGTAATGTGATTACATTGCTGTGGGGCTGGCTAGACTGCTCTTCCTCTGGGAGCAGTTTAACCTTTAATTTGGAGGAATTTGCACTGTTGCATATCTGTGTACAAAGGTAATATCGTGTGGTTTGTGCTCTGGATGTGCGTTGTCTATTTCCACATACACTTTAAATTGAGCCTGTGTTATGTGAAATCAACATATTCTCTTCAAAGACCACCTACCATCATGATCCTGACATCATGTTTTTCTTGAGAATCAGTGAGGTAAATGGTACAGATCATGCTTTCCAGCCTTCACTGTTCTTATATCAGTTTGCTAATCACACAGAGCTATAATAGTTGAAACACTGTTCTTTTTAATATAAAAAGGTTCATGTTTTACATATGTTTTATCCATTCTTTTATTTTACATATACAGTTGGGACTTTCATCATGTTCTTAATCCCCATTGGCCTTATTGACTTTGCAATAATTTAAAGATTTTAAGGATTTTAATTCTCCTACTCCTCTCCCTCTCCGCTCTTAACGTTTCTACATTTCAATTTTATTGGCCTCAGGAAAAATTAATAAGTAGTAGCTATTTTTAGTAAATCTTTCATTTATTTCCATTGCATCTGTCCTCAGCAGTATGACGAACTTTTTTAGGTTAAATACTATGGTTTATACTTTGTTCTCCTATTGCTATTGGTATTAACTGTCAAAATTCTCTATGTATTAACATAGTCATGAAAATAGAAATCTTAACCACTTATTTTATTAATTGTTTAGCATTTATGTAACTTTAATCCTAATAGAATGCAAAGCTGTGATTTCCTTTTATTTATATTTTCTTTCTGGATTTGTATGGCTTATATGCACCTTAACTTGTTTTGAAACCGAGTCCATACAATTTTAAAATCCTCTATATTTTTCAAAGCTTTATCTTTGTAACAGGAATCAGTTTTGTTCTACATGTCCAAGTAATCACTACAGTGAAATTTTAAATTAAAAGTTTATCCTCATTCAAATGTATCATTTAAACTGTTTATTGAGATGGAATTCATTTCCATCTCAGTAGTATCTGTCTCTTAGTCATGGCAGATCTCTATTTATAAGACAAAGGAAATCTAAATAGAGGTGTAATCGAAAATTCCAACATTTGACTTGGGGTACATATTCATAGGAAATGTTGATATGCTTTACTTTGTTTAGTGCACATATCATGTGGAGCTTTTTATCTTGCAGACTCAGTTTGTTGTTAATAGTATTGCTATTACAATTAGCACTTACATGACTGTATTATTCTATATAAGGACATGATCTGGTCCTGCTTAAAGCAGGTCAAAGTCACCTAAGACTGCTCAGGCCATATCCAGTTGAGTTGCCATGTCTCTGAAGTCCAAGATTCCACAGCTGATCTGGGCAGCCTATTCCAGTGTTCGACAACCCTGGCAGTGAAAAAAATATTCTTAGCATTGTGGCAGCTGTATTGGGCTCAAATCAAGAGTCAGGAGTATTGGGGTTAGTTTACACTTCAAAGACATAGAACATGTTTTAAATAATCCAAATAGCTTATTGACAGAAGAATGAAAAATTCAGAAAATAGTCTTCCATACCAAAATTATTGGCTGACAACCTCTCTGCTGGAACATGTGTGTTCTTTACAGTTAAAACTTGAATTCAGCACTACTCTTCTTGTCATTGTGTTACATCTATGAGCTGTGTACAGGACTTGATATTACTGCGTAGACATGAGATAGTGAACACCATTGTAAAAATTTCTAATGGATAACATCTAATATATGGACCACAGCTTATTAAAGATGAGGTGTACCTGCTCTACAGACTTATTTATTTGTACAGAGAACTACAGTAATGCCATAGAGTGTTCTATGAGATTAAACATTTTTATGCATCATTATTCAAAATCCTCTAGGAAATTTTCTGTATCTTACCATGTTCTGTGCCATCTGGATTATTATTGGTGGCAGCAAGAAGTTTTCTATAATTGAGAAGCCCTAATAAAAATAAGATACTAAGAATGTCTTTCTCTTGTAATATAAAGAACTACATGGATCATGTTTTTTCCGTAATTACAGCAGTTTTGCCCTGAAAGTTATATTGCAATATCATAGTAAGGTAGGGGGGGTTTAAATTGGAATTAAAATCTCTGTGCAGCTTGACTGTTTCTTTGTGCTCATTCTTAAGCAATCATTACATTGGGATGTTGGGAATTCTGACTCTTTCAATGCTTTTTAAAATTGGAACTATTCATCATAGCTGCAGTTATTAGAATAAATCTTTTTTGTCGATACCATTCTGATTTTAAACTCCATCAGAAGAAGGGCTGGATTTTTGTGTATCGTTTCCACAGGCAGAAGTTCAGAATTCAGTTAAAATTGGCTTTGTTTATCTTATTGCTCAGATGGAGGTGGCTCATGGTATAATTTAAGGAAATATTTTGTAGAGATAGAAGATGAAAAGGAGAAGGATTTCACTGTCGTGTTTGGAGGTTTAGGGCTGTTTTCTTTATTTTTCTTCCCTTTTTATTTTTTTTCCTTTCAGTGGAAAACTGAAGCTGCTCAGTAGTTTGGAATGTTAGAGTAACTCCTAGGGAGCTGGATTAGTGGGCAGGTGATGCAGTCATGGGTATTACATACCTCTCCAATTTTTCACATGGATATTTCCTTCATATATATGGGGTGCAAGTGTGTGCTCTGTACATATATCTTCCAGAAACTCCAGGCAGCTGTATTTTTGTTGATAATGTATATGAAAAAACATCACAGTCAGGTAGTGGGAAAACCAGTGCATTTCATGAATTTATTAAATACTGTATGAGTATCCATTTACATGCTTGCTATGACAACATAAGCCTGAAATTCCTTCTTTTTTTCTGTAAAATTATCCTTTCTCCTAAGAATGAACATTTTCACTGTAAAAACTAGACAACAGAATATGTTCAAAACTTGATGACAAAAAAGTATTATAGTCTGCAAGTTAATAAAGGGCAGCCATGTGATGAACACAATTTAGTTCTACTTTTGTCCCAGATGTCTTGGGTCTAGAAATTAAAGATGTTTCCTACACACCAGAGCAGGCTGTCACTGCTAAGTGTTTCCAGACTCAATGTGTGTGTGCTTTAAAACCATGTACATATAGCATGTCTCATGCACAGGGGATAATGCAATTGTAATTCTAGAATCATGTTCTGCAACATTAATTCTTACACCCTGACTGATAAGTAATTTTGTCTTCATGAAATATTTAGTATTTGGGACTTTTTGCCTCTTTCTATTTAAAATCATTGAATTCTCCCATGAAAGTAGTCTTCATTAATAAAGTAACTTGAAACTTAAAAGAAGCAACAAGTTTTCTTTGATAGGTACAATCTGTCTGTGGCCCGAGAAGGAAGAAAGGGTGAATGGGCCTGAACTGGCTTATGTTCTGCATCCCAAGACAGAATCCCTGCAGGAAGGCTGAGGTTTCCCTGCCACAGAGAACACTGCTGTTCTCTTACACATCAGCACAGTGTCTCCCCAGTACTGACGTGAAGGTGAAAGTAGGAGTGGGTCTTGTGCCCTTCTAGGCACTCTTTGGGGGAAGCAGCAAGTGTTTAGCTGGTATGTCCTGTCCTTTTATTTTTACACTGGTAAGTGTTATAAAAAGACTTTGCCTTTTGTTTGTGGACCACATGAAATCAAAGGGAATTCTTCATTCATCTTTGTCATGCATTGCAGGAAACATTATGTGAAGAGTCAAAGCTGTGGTATTTCTGCAACATAGCTCAGAAGTTTTCTGTGGTTGTGTTTCTGCTATAATCTGTCACACAGAACAGAGGAACTCTATGAAAACCAACCAGCATGAGGCTGCTGAAGGAGTACTGTTTTATAGCTAAAACCATGTTGAAGAACCACTCTAAGACGGCTTATTTAGAAAACAAGATTACTTTGGACCTGGGAAGAACTTTCTAGGCTTCAAGTGGAGCTTTCAGTGCTCATGATCCAAACTCTGCAATTCAAGTGCCAGTGAAAATGGGACAGATTTTGAGTTCTTAAAGTGGGATAGGGAAAAAGGTCTAAGTTTCAATGGATGGTTGCTCAGCAGCATTTTGAAAATGTAGCTATTACTATGTAGTGTGTTAGGTTATGGGCCTAGAAACTGTGCTGTCCAAAGTCACAAGTCAGTTTCGAAAAGATAATCAGTAAAATGAATTCCAGTCATTGAGTATTGCATGATCTAAAGATTGTGTGAAGACGTTTTAATAGATTTCTGTTCATGCCTTTGAGTGGAAGAAGGTCTTTAGGCATTCTAAAACAAAGTGTCATGCATTAAAAACTTTCATAGTTTTAAAAAAATAATTTGTCGATAGGAAGTATTTTTTCTGAGAAATAACGAAATTATAGCAGTCTACATATAGAGCAAGAACTTGGTAGCCTACCAAGACTGGCACCGTGCACATTTATGTTGTGTAATTTCTGTTGTACTTGTGTAAAAAAACCTGGTCATTGATGACGTCATGGTTCTTTATGGCAATAAGCTCATTGCATATCTCATTTGAAGAATGTAGACCACCTGCGTCATTGATACTCTTGGTTTCAAGGATCCTTCTAGAAGAAACACCTAGGTATAGAAGGTGTGGGGTTTTTGGAGGCCTTGTAAAATCCATATTCACTTGGGTTTTTTCATAAGCTTGGTGCATTTTAGAAGACCTAAAAGTTCCCTTGAATCACTTCTTCTTTACAAACTTATTTATGCAAGGCCCATTGGTATGAAAAGAGTTTGTAACTTGATTCTGAAATTAGTGTCTACCTACTGTGGAATTGGTAGGAGGCATAGAAGTGGTTTTGTGACCTGGTGTAGTAGAAAATTGTAGCAAACAGACTTAGGGGCACTACAAAAGTACTGTAAAAATATTTGATTGTTTCTTAAACCTAAACAGGGACATATAAAAACAATAATAAACATGTATGCAGCCCTCTAATATGCTTGGTTGTACAATTTTTGACTGGAAAAGCATAAGTGAGTAATTAGATAATTGNAGGGCTTTTGGTCGGTCCTGCCTGGTGAAACCACTGCTGCTCTGTGACCCGTGTGTTTCTTCTGTTGCTACTAACCAACAAGATAATTGCTGCCTTGATTGAGCTTAATAGGAAACATTTCAATTAGGCTAAAACTACACAGAGAGGAAGTAGGCTTTTATAAAGGGAAACATTCCTTGTCATGCAACTGTCAGCTTTTGCCCACACGAAGAGATGGAATTAAGTGGATCTATGCAAAGGAAACAAAAAGGGGGAAAAAAGAGAAGACTGGTATAATTATACTTGTACATAAACAGTGTCTTCTGATACAATTTCTTGATTATTCCAGTTTTGATAACATGTCTTTTATAAACATCTTGGCTGCAACAAATTATGGCATTAAATCCATACGAGAGGTTAAGTTTCTGTTTAAAAAAAAGAAACAGCGAGAGATACAGAAAACCTTTCTCATTCTGCATAATTTGACTTTTTTTTCAGATTATCCTCACCTGCTAACAGTGTAAAAAGTAGTATGAGACCTATATTTTTTTCCTTCTGTAAAGAAGGAGTGCCCATGAACTATTCAGGAATTTCTCTGCAGAACTACTTGTGTGTCAGGAGCCAATTTCCTTTTGATGGTGGATGGGTGAATACCTGAGCTGGGACTGCAAGACAGCTGAGACTAGTTTTGTTACGGGTACTTCCACAGACTCCAGCCATACCCACTGTCACGGGTGGCAGTGCAGCTCATGGGCATTTTGTCTGTATTAATGCCATCCTGGAATTCATACCAACAATTAGAAAAAATGTTTTTTCCATGACTGGCTGGTATGGTAAAATAAAACTGAACAGATGCTCTGTTGTCGTCTAGCGTTACCTCCCCCTGGCCCAAGGCTGCGCGGCCGCTGCTGATGAAATCACTCACAGCAATTACATAGCTTGTAAGTCCATTACAGCTCCTGTGGGCCCAGAAATGCAGCTAGGGCTGGACAGGAGTGAGAGGACTGAGAGACATGAGCTGAGCAGTGTGCAGGAGGTGAGAAACGTGTTCATGGAACACAAGTACTGCTTTTTCCTTGCGGAAGAGGCCTTTCCTTGTTTTGCCTTTTGGGACATGCGGTTGCTCAACAACCATTTACCACCTAAGAAGGAACATCTATTTCCATCCAGCTAGAAAACATTAGGTTACATATACCTGCTCTTTGTTCATAAATCCATTATAAGCCACTGAGTCTCTATATCACTTTGCTATAGTTTCAGTAGTTTATATTTAACTGTTATGAATGCTGTCTAAGCAAAGGACTGTGTTAGTTTTAATGCTCTCATCAGTGGCTTGGAGAAGGGCACATCTCTGTAGCAAACAAAGCTGCTGTTGAAGTTGAGCTGTCAGTCAGGAATGCATGGCTTTTGTTTTGTGAGTTGTGAATACCACTGGAAGAGGTTAAATTATCTGTTAAATGTTGCATCAGTGTCCTTATGTAGCATTAGTGGATGCTGAGATACTGTTGATTTTTCTTTTGGAAGCAAAGACTAATAGTGCCACCAAATATTTATATTTATTAAAGATATGACAGGAATCTGTGGCTTTGTTGGGTGTTCCCCATTGTGGTATTTTTTTATAAAGGTTGGAGCATTTCAATGCCTAATTAAGGAATTTCTCCTGTCTGAGGAGGGTCTGGACTTCATTATTCAGTGTTTTGCAACTTAGTGTTAAACTTTGGGTAAGAAAATGTGAAGTACTGATATTTCTTTAGTAAGAAGAGATTTATGCATGGCAGTTTTCAAAACAGAAAACTTTTGCCTATGTCTAAAGAGGAAAAGGATGATTTCCAGTCGGTTTACTTGTATTTGGGCACTGGGACAGTAACAGGGGTATGCTGAGGTCCATTAGGAATGGGCTGTTGATTTCAGAGGTGCTTTATATGCCAAAAATGAGAATGAAGCTAGTGTGAGTGTGAGCTCATCAGTGAAGATGAGATGGTGATAGTTTCCATTTGCATGTGCCAAAGCTTAATATGTTGCATGAAAGATTCATACAAAGACACTAGCTTTGTTTTTAATGTGTTTAGTAAAAATAAAGTTCCTTTTTCATAGACTAAAATTCAGATAGAATTTGCATATTTTCATACAGTACAGTCAGTAATTCCCTTGAGTTCCTGATGGAATTGTTACAATTGCTGCTGAAGCCTGGTGTCAAGTTTGTTTAGCCTAGAAATAGTTGGCCTGAGGTAAAGGACTATTGGAAGTTTTCACATTCGTAGTTATAATTTAGTAATTTATGTTTGCATGAAGTATGACAAATTGACTAATGACTGCCCTAAAGAGAGATGCCAGCCTGGCATTTCATATGCAGAAATCTTATGGCAATATCAAGTGGACTGTCTACCCTACAGGGCAGAAAAAACTCTGCTACTCAATTCTTAAATTTTATATTTTAGTTAGGTAGAATTCCTCATGTAGTCTTTTTTTCCAGGAGCTGCTTTAGCTGGAGTTCTGCATTATGACAGAAGCTTGACATTCTGCCAGAAAAGTTGGAAATGAAGGCAACTTAAAATAAATACTGGTGGTATTTCTCTTTCTCTCTCCCTTTCTCCTTCTCTTTTTCTGTCTTTCTCTTTTTAAGGAAAGGCATATGTTCTTATCCTAACTTGTCCCAGTAGAGGGTCAATTACAACCAGTTGGCTGCAAGTCCAATCCAAGAAAAATACTGAGTACAGAAACTTCAGCAACAGGTACCAAGGGCCTCTAGTACAGTCAGCCATTCCCAGTACATATGAAATGTGAACATAAAGCCTATGGGTAAGATATTTTTAGGCCCTAAGTTTCCCATGATGGTCCAAAATGAATCAATAAATTAAAGCAGACATTTTTGTGTAGTTAGGTATTTTCCTGGATAACTCTTAAATGTCCACAATAGTATGAGATCTTTTATATGAATCGTGAGAATAGAACAATGTCTTATTTAGAAAAATATGCCTTGCCAAATGTTCACGTATAGGCAAATAGTCTGTAACTTGCTCTTGTAGGGTCAAGTAAACATTAAACTATAGAGTTAGATAAAAAACCAAGCATATATGCATAATAATAATAATCATGCAAAGGAAAAAATACACAGGTGGTCTGCTTTGCTGATGTCGGTCCTCACATCCTCACACACACTGTGTCTTAGGACCAACTTACACTGATGGAATTCACCTCCGGTGGAATAAGTTACTTCCAAATCAACTAAAGTGTAAAGGCAACAGTGTATTAATGCCTGAGCTCTATCAGATTGACACAGGAGCTTTGGCTGCTGCACAGATGAAAGGTGTTGAGACCAAGGCCAATGATTGCATTTATCAGCATTTTTGAGCGAGTGTGTTCGAAGACCAAACAAACTTCAGGCTTAAAGATACTTAATTTATTCCACAGACAAGCTGCAGAAGAGCAGTAAATGTTACTCATTTCTGATGGAAGCATTTAATTAAGCTGGCTTCTCTTCTGTGCCTCAGTATTTACAGAATGAAGAGGGAATATGTGGCTGCTAACAGTACTTACGCTGCATGTTGATTAGATTTAGAAATCTAACATTTCTCCTTTAGAGAAAGCAACCACACAGGTTTGAAATGGCCCCATTCCACCTTAATCTCTGTGCAGGAGACCTTTTGGCTCAGCCTTTGCATGCGTTTCCTTTCTATGGTTTATGCTTGTGTGCTTTCAGTATATAACTCAGTCATTCTTGGGTTCTTGGATGTATGTGATGGACCAACATCCTGATCATTCTGGTGGTATTCAAGGAGTGGAAACAAAATTCCACAACTCTTAGGCACTAATTGAAGAGCCAGGGCTTTACAGCCATAGAAACAAATTGTTCAAACCCTCTGTAGGTTCTGTAGCACATTCCAGTGGATTACATGAATTTATCTGTTTCCAGACTGGTTAAAATGTTTTTAATGAAGCAGATTTCTTTATAAAAGATAAAAATGTGGTTTTGGTGCAATAAAGAAATTTGTAGGAGCAGCTTATCTTGATAACTTCTCAATAATAAGAATAGAAATTAATCCAACACTTTCCTGAATTAATTTCAAAAATGTGGGCATTTGATATGATAAAATGTTTTATTTCAGTGATTTTGTCTGGACCTTTGTGTGCGTTTTCAATATTTATGTATAACATATTTATTTCAGCTTGTAACACTACGTTTGATATCACAATCTGGTTTAAGTCTTAAAAAATATTATAATTGGCATGCTAGAAAATTAATTTTTTTTAATCTTGGAAAACTGAATATCTCAATACTGCCAGAAGGAAATTTTGACATTATAGAAAGCAAGATTGGTTTACTAGTCCTGATATTTTTTCTCTTGAATTTTCATTCTTTGGAAGTAGTTAAAATGTTCCTTCTCTTATTTTAATTTTTCCCCTGTCACAAGTATCAAGCTTGCAACATAATGAAAATTCTAGTTAAATTATCCCTACTCTCAAACACTGCAGGAAATTTTCCTAGTCTTTAAAGTTGCTATCAAGTTGTTTCTGGTCATACTTAACTGTATCCATTAGAGTCTGTGACCGTGACTAACTAGTTTTGCCTTTTTGCAATGGTTCATTACAACAGGTTTTCATATAAAAATTGCCAGTTTGTATTCTCTTGTCATACAGATAGGTATTACTTACTTCTAAAAAGAAATTTAGATGAATCATCAGGTACTGAGGCTTATCATCAGTCATGCTCACACTTCGCAGTCAGTACCCATGCAAGAAGATGTGTAGTTAAAGTCCTAAGACAGAGATTCAGGAAATCTGTCTTTAGTTTCTAATACTTTCAAAGTACTTCTATCTAAGCTTGGGCAAAATATTTTTCATAAGCAAAAGGAATAATTTTTCATTCTCTCAGGATCTTTTCTAATAACTCTTCCATTTATTGTTTATAAGGCATTCTGATGAAGCTTGTTGAAGAGCTGTAAGTGTCTAAAGAACATATCCTTTTCCTTGTTGGTTAAATGTTGAATAAAAGGTCTTATATATTAAGGAATATATATTAGGAAAAATTAAAATACTGAAAATTATCATAGTAGGGCCTAAGTAGACTTCATTAAAATTAAAGATATGCAGGCATTCCAGTAAAAAGAATGCTGCTTTCTTTGAGGATTTTCTTATTTAGGCATTGTTTGGGAATATAGTGCTTAGTGAAAAGCAGAAGCCTCTGGTAAATAAAGCAAAGAGATGAGTGATATATCCACTGACAAAAGGGTGATATTGCAATTAACTGGATTTAATGCATTTTAATGTTTGTCTGAGCTACTTTGTGGAACAATTTTGACTATCAAAATGATTGAAAGGCAACTTGTGAATGATTTGAAAACAATAAATAATTATTGATATTTACATCTCAGTAAACTGCCTACAGTGAACCTGAGACTCAGTGTGCCTTACATTTTATGTCTGTATTGTACAAATCTGACAAAAACATACAAATCTGCAAACACGACTGCTGTAAAAGCACACTATTGTGTTTGAGTTTGGCTGTGAAAAACTAGCATTTATCAAGTGAGCCACACTGTTAATCAACTCGCTTTTGTAGAGCCGCAAGCTGATGATTTCCAAAATGTTCAAGACATCGACAGGAACAGCCATCACTTGTTTTGAAGAATGCTGTCTTGGGAATACTGCAGGACAGTAACATTGAAGTTTAGTATTCCAAAGAAGGTTAAAATTGCAGTGGGAGTCTAGCCTTGGATGAAAAAAATTTGGATATGGTAGATGTGAATTTGGTAGGTTCAAACCATCTCTTCTGTCTACGTCCATTTCATAACCTTTGGTGTTTTGCAAAGGGCAGCAAGATCATAAAATCATAGAATGGTTTGGATTGAAAATAATCCTAAAAATCATCTTGTTCCAAACTCCCTGCCATGGACACGTTCAGTGTAAGACTCCTAAGACACAATGTTTTTGTGACTCGGGAGGCCATTCATGAACCAAACAAATGAGATGGAGAAAAATGCCAAAAGGCCTAACTAGATATGCTGCAAGGACACGCAGAGTCCATTATGACAGATGATATGCATCCAGTATTGCCTGTGAATACAAGGGATGAATAGTTGGGGAAATCTCAGTAGCTTTTTATTAGACTGTGATGATCCAGTATATCTCAAAAAGTTCCTAAAAGTCTAGTACGTATACACAAAGATTTCCTCTTCACGAACTACACCTTGTTATTTATTTGCCTGTTTAACTGGTCTTATTGTCAAAGATTCATCATAGTCAAGCCTTGTTTCAGAGTTCGTCCTCGACGCTGGCTTTAATGCACTTCTGCAGAACTGAAAAATGGCAGTAGAGAAAATCAACTTTGCAAACACTCATAAAGGAAGACAAAATTGTTATATGGACCAGACTCGTTCGCAGCAATCTTGAGTTTGGTGGTTCTGGCTGCAGACTCATATTCTGAATGTGTTCAGCAGGCACACTGTTGTTCACATGGAAAGACTCTCCAAGTAAATTCCCTACATAAAATCTATTTTGAAAGCATACATCTGTAAAAGCGTTTTCAAAGTGAAACTTTCAACATTATGGATGTTATCCCCACTTACAGTTATGGCTATTAGAAAAGACTTGAATTGAAAACTAAACTCTGATAGCATTCCAAATATTTTGCTAATGGCATTTTTTGGTGCATAGACGTAAAGCTAATGTTCAGAGCTTTGGAGAAGTGAATACATTTTTTCTGCTCTGAGAAAATGATTAGTTACTTTGTTTCAGCAGGAATTTTCTATGCAGATGTTTTTGCTTCAAATTTTGGCATATAAATTGCATGTTAGAAGTTGTCACATTTTCTGAGCGATAGAAGGGAAACCCTGTATTTCATGAAAATGCATTGCATTTCAAAATTTCTCTCCTTTTTTTCTTCATCTCCTTAGACTGACAGTTTAAGGTAGGACTCAAAGTTATAAAGCAGGTATGAAGAGAATAAAGGGAAGAATACAGCCATTCTTCCAAGGCAAGATTACCTTTCCATTTCTGAGGTCATTAGAAGACTATCTTTTCCTGTCTTCTACAAACAAGACACCTTTCAGTGTCTTCAGATACTACTTCATAAAGCATGGTAAAGGTATATATGTGGTGAGTCACTTTTTTCAGAAAACGCAAAAGCTGTTTTGTGAAAACAGTGCAGTACCTCTTAGATTTGAGTCCTCTCAGTCCCTATAATAACAAAATTAATCACGACAGCATGTTCTTGTAAAATTAGGAAATAATGCCTCTGTGAATTTGGAGCTGATCGACTTGCAGATAATCATTTGAAGATAATTGGCTTTGCTACATCAGTAAACAGTTATTTTCAAACTGTTCTCTTTTTAGATTCTTAACATCTATGTCAATATTAGCCAGTGGCATCTGACTCCTTCTTTTAAATCCTCCTTTCTATCCTTGTTTTGCTAAGCTTCTTACTACCAGCAGCAGGTACAAAACATCTTCAGAAGTAGACAGCAAGAGGAAAACAGGGAAAAGCTAATAACACCTCAGTTATTTCCAGGACAGTCTTTGTACTGGAAAGTGTCAAGAGAAGGTAATATCTTGCTTACCAAACTTCATCATACTTATCATTAAATCTCTGACTCAACTCTTAATCTAGCAACTCCTTTATGAAATATGTTTTCAAAAGCTTTGTGCGTCAAACTTTTTTTTTTTTTTTGCAGTCAAAATTCTTAGGAAAACTATATGTTATTCGAGTACGAAACTTGGAGAGGTGAAGAGTTATAATACCAGATGTGACTCCGTACAAAGCTAGACACATTCATCAACTGTTCACAGTGTGTTGGCTTCTAATTCTGCTTCCTTCTCTATCTCTTGCTTATAGGCCCAAGAAGCATGCTGTTTCACAAACATAAATTCTCATGAATTTAAAGTCCTGGGTATAGTCCAGTATTCTCTACCTCCTTTGGCAGCCTCCAAGGATAAGGAACAAAACAGGCAATATGTGGCCAATTTAATTGGAAGTGAATTTATGATACTGCATTTCAGTGCCCAGTGTATAATGAATTTCCTGGTAAAATATTGCATAGAAACGTGTGGCCTGGGTCTGAGATCACGAGAACAGTCAACACCCCTGTGTATCTTCTTATTGTACATGCAAGTTGGGCTACTATAAAGATACAAACCAGAGCTTCAAAACAGCTGCTTTTCTTTCTTCTGATTTGTAAGTTAGTGAAGGTAAAAAGTAATGCAGAAAAATAAGAATTCTCCTTAAAAACAATTAGGGAACATTGATTTGTTATTGATTTTTTCTGTATTTCCAGAGAAGTTAAAGAAATCCCTTTTCTGATTGAGATAGCAAAGTATTAAAAGAAAGATAAGAATTCGCTTTAAATTAGTTAATTAGAATTTCTACAATTTGAGACATTTTCATTTCAAAAAGTCTTTAAACTGAACATATTGAATATTTACGAGTAGAAAAGTCTCTAAATCCAGCAGCTGTTTAAATCACTTTAGGGGGCTCTAAATGTGCATTTCTGATGTAGATCTGACGAGTGTTGTTGCACGATGGCAGCAACAAGCAGGCAACAGCTCTAGTGTTCATTCTGGCTGCTCACATTTCCTTCTAAGCATTGACAGCTGCTTCACAGTTTGAGATTCCCAGCTGAGGCCTCTAAGATTAATGACTCAGGGGAAGAACTGAGCCTGTATAACAATATTTCTTAGAGAAAATAGGGGTGTGGGGACAGAATATTTTACAAAAACTGTGCATATCAACAGAATTTGTCTGAATCGGAATCAACTTGTGTTCCATTTTCAGTGATGTTTCCAGCTTGCAAAACATGTCAGTTATCATTATGCCTTAGGTGATCTCCAGGTGAATGGAAGGAAAAGATGATCTTTGAAAATGATCATTCCTGGACCTGCTTGAAGTTTTGAATCAAAAGTGGACAGTATAAAGTTGAAGCAATAAAAACATTAGGTGCATGCCAAATCATGGTTTTTAATATGAATATCTCACTTCATAAATCAGTAGTATTGAAATTTGCCCCATAATATTGATTTATTTTTTTCTCTCTCTGCAGTTTGAAACAGCAACATTTTTGCTTCTACTTAGGAACTGTCACACTAACAAAAAATATTTGGAAATCACTTATTCTGCTCCTCCTGATAACACATACATGTGTCATTTTTAGAATCCTTTGCAGAGAGAGATAGTTTTCATCCCTACAGGATAGAGGTAAGATAATGATAAGATAATGGCAGTAGTTTTATGCAGCTCTAATCCCCCCAAAAAATTTTGTCTTTTTGAAGTATTTTCTCAATAAAAATATCTTCTGGAACAAAGCATCATTTTTTTTTTATCTCTTATACCCATCTAAAGCAAACCTAATATATACTATGGGTACAACTTTGACCTCTCAAGTAAAAGTAGTATATAAATCCAGAAGAGTCATGATATGTTTAGTTACAGTAAGAAACAGAGCTGTATGAATGCGTCAGACCAGCCTGTTGTAATCTTAATATAGTTTTGTTTAGAGTTTGTGTAATGTAGAGGTATACATCACCAGTTGGTAATACAAGACAAAATACTGTTCAGCTGTGGTTGTTCACAGAAATAATGCTGCACTTTGCCTGAAAGTCTAAATAAAATTACTGAAAACAAAAAATTATTCTGGGCATTTTTTAGGTTCTGTCTTACCCATGATTTCCTAGTAAAATATTACATTTAAGCATTAAACTTTCAGATCAATTGAAGATTCTGTTTTGCCCATGTAAAATTTCTAGCTTTGGAAAACACAGATTGGCAAAAATTGTGCAGAATACTTTTTATCACTGGAATTCATTCACTTAGATGGCAGATACAGTATTTTTGTGTGTGTTTGGTGTCTCAGAGGATATTAGTAGATGCTGTTGTTGAGTTTCCATACCTTCTAAGTATACTGCTGAGTCTTGCTGCCTATAATCAATCCACCCATTTCTGATGTGTGAGTGATGACACAACCTTCAAATAGGATTAACAAAGGAGCTTGTATGTTGAGTTATCAGAGGACCAGGCATATATATAGGACCAGGATATATAAATAGGAAATTCTTGTGTTCTCACAGACATTCATCATGGCCTACTGTAATTCTGATTAATTTTTCTTTTGAGTCACTGCAAGGGGGGAGAAATAGAAAAGAGAGAAAGAGCAAGCTGGAAGAGAAATGAAAAAGAGATCTAAAGTCATTGGAAGAAAGAAGCAAAGTTTGTGATAACTCAATGTACATATACACCTTTATTTATTGCGTTGGTTTGATACATGTGTGCACACATTGCTCTGCCTTCTACTGTAATTTGAAGGACTGGCTCACACACGTGTCTGGCCTTTGAGAAACTCACAGACAGCAGCCATCTGAAACATAGGTAAACATAGTAAAGTGCCAGCATCTCTCATATAGCTTCTTTTTGCTCAGTTTACTCTGTTGGGAATGGAAGCATTCACCATGCAGATCCTTCAGTCTTTTTAGGATCTATCTCTCCTGGAATAATATCTGATACCTTCTGTATTTGGTATCTTGTCCAGTGTGGTTGTGAAAGGGAAGAATTTTGCTAATTTGCACCAGAAGGCACCCAGAACATGTTAGAAAGAGTTCAGTCTGGGTGGGGATGGGGGGCGAGTTGGAAGGAGAGAGAACCAACCCAGTCCTCTCTGTGGCATTTTGTCACAGCCAGTGTTTGACTTTGCTTATAGGGATGTAATAGTGCATTCTTGGAATCTTAATGACCATGCCTTGAAACAGGCCCATAGGTCTGCAGTCTGAAATGCCAGAGCTTCCCACCCATCTTCAAGCAGAAGAATAGCTAAATGACTGACTCTCTTGATGGTCAAATCAAGCAAGCCTGGTGGCTGCAATTTCAAAATAAAAAATGAAGGAAATTGTGTTTAGTTGTTTAACCACATATTTTTCTAAACTCTCATTTCAATAACGTAAGGGATCCATCAGTGGTGCACAGTAAGAAGTGGACCAGCAGGAAGAGTTCTTATCTCTGAAAATCTTCAGTAGACTTCTATGGATTCTTTCTGGAAGCGTCTCTGTGCAAGCTGCATTTCCATCCTAGCCCTAACATTTATCTACTCCAGAAGTTGAAATCTACCAGTTCATCAGTCTTAGAAAGTCTTCTGTCATTCTAGGTTAGTCAATAAAAAATTATTATATTGTACAGATCATGACTCAGCAGTCTGCTAATAACAAAAATAACAAATTGTGATCTCTTGCCTAAAATTTTAGTGAACAGGTGGTAGGTCAAAAACGTTAATGTTAGCCTTGGTCCTCTATAGTTCCAGGAAAGAAACAGGTCTATGCATGCATACATTGGCAAGCATGTTATGAGATGAGACCAAGAAGAACTTTGAAGAACGTACTGTTCTAACAAAACCCACTTCCCTTTACCGGCTTCTGTCTGCAAAGAAATTACACAGCACAATTTCAAGGGCAACTTAAAATGCCAAGTTATAGGCCTGTACATAGAATATCTATGTAGTGCTATTTGAGTTAATTTTCTCAGTAAGCTTCTTAAATGTGAGGCCATAAGGTCAAGAGAAATTAACAATTTCCTTGGTGTCTCCAACGAAGTAAAAGCTTCACTTTTTTATGTAGTTTGTTTCTTCAGATTTTTTAAAATGATGTTTGTCATCCACTCTTGATTTTTGCAGAACTTTGTCATAGTATATCATTTCTTCACTAAAATCACATGCTATACAGATCAATCAGTCCTTTGTAAATGTTCTGCCATGAACATTTTTAAAAATTCATGCAAACTAGGTGTCCAATTTCTCAACTATCTAGAATGTCTTCTGATATTATATGGATTTCTAAGCAAGTCTCATTGCTGTTAATATATTTTGCATTCATCTCTAATAATGCTATAGGACTGGTAAGTGTGCTCCTTTTAAGACTCCTATTAAGCACATAATACATTCAGTGCACCTTGTGTCTTCTTTCTGTTTGTCTCCTATAGCATTTGGATGGTACCATAACATCTTGGTGACTGTGATTATACGGTGCTTGTTGAAAGATTTGTCAGAATACATAGAAGGTTTAGTATAAATTGATGAAGATTTCACAGTTTTGAAATAAAAGCAGTTTTGGAAATGTGGAAAGCATGTCATTTCTCTCCCCATAATGAGAAATACACTACTGTGTTTTTATTGTACTGGGTGGGATATAAGCCTGTGGAAAGGCAGAGGAAGGAGTAAGTCATTCTTGTGCCTCGCCATAAAGGTTCTTTAGCACATTCTTTGTGGTGTTTGGCTTTGCTATGCACACAGAGTGCCTTGCCTGACACAGGTCCAATGGGTGAGAAATCTGGCTTCCTCCTGCTGAGTAATGAAAGGAAAAGACAACCAGTGAGTGGTTATACATATGTATACATATGGAGGTTATGCCACACAACGGGGTGCCTGTCTCTGACCTAGTCTTAGACGTGCTTGAATTGCTCCAGCGCTTTCTCTCCTCCTCTCTTGGCTTTCCTGTGCTTCACTACTGGTGGTCTTCTGTATTCCATGCAGATGTTTTCCCCATGTTATTTCATGGTTATTTTTCAAGTGGTTTCTTAGTAGTAGGGATGGAGAGTCCACACATGGGAACATCTGCTCTAACAATTTTTCAAAGCAAACAGCAGATGGCATTGCTGCTTCCTTTTGATCTTGCAAGAAAAATCCTGTGCCAATTGTGTTGCTTTAAGTTCCAGGCTGCGTGGTAATGGCCTACGTGAGCATTTGCTTCTCCCTTTCCTCTCAACAGTAGCACTACTTGCAGATGTTTACTCTGCAACTTTCTATTTTAGCTTTTTTTTCTTTTTGTGACCCTAACTCCTACTAGGTGTCATGTTTGTTGTTTTTTCTCTCCTCTCCTCATAGAACTTTACAATTAGTGCCATATTGTTATCAATTCTCTTTATTCATATGCAAATGGTGGGGAAATAAAAGATTCATCCTATTCTTCAACTTTGATTTCTCTGTGGTTCAGTGTCTGCATATAGTGAGTTGGGACCTCTGTAAATCTTTGCTCTTTTTTTGTAAGAAAACTTTATTTCTTAAGGCAGTTTCTTGGTTTCTAAATAAAGTTCTTCCTTTCTGTGTAAATTTTGATGTTCTGACAATTCAATGCACTTAGGTTTGTATGAGAGTTGAAATGTTTGAGGAAATTTTTAGGCAGATTTTTTTGTCATTTTGTTGATTGAGTTTTTATCTAAACCCCCTTTCCAACACATACTTTCATGTTTGATCATCCTTATACATTTATGTGGCTTCTTTAGCTACTTTGTGGTCAAATCTTGCTGTACAGAGTGACTAGGTTGTTCTTTTTGATGGGTAGCAATATGAGAAATTAAATTTGCATGCAGGAAGTGAAAATATGACATAAAAATAAGCCCAGTAAGGGGAGCTGTAGTAAACTTTGTGATAGGGCTAAGATTGTAACCAGAAGGGCATAGTAACAGTTACAGGAGGAGTCTCTGGGGACTATTCAGGAGTTTACTGTCAGCCTGATGTGGAATTTGGGAATGTCACTTCCCTTAAAAACCCTGGGAGATTAAGGGGGAGCCTTTGAGCACTCTCTCGCTTCAGAGTTGTAAGGCTGTTAATGGAAAGTAGAGAATGCATAATTTTATCTTGTTTCTAAATTATGCTGAGTTGCATTTGGTCATTTTAGATGGAGGCCAGCAGGACTACCTGTACTGAAAACTGGGGCATTTCCACAGGCTCCTATTTTCAGCTCTCCTAAATTCACTGTTTCATTGTATCTGATCCTCAAACCTCCACTTATTTATATGCCATAATTTTTATTTTATTTCTGTTTAAACAGGAATTTTCTGAAGCAATGTGTGCAAATAATTGTCTTACAAAGATTTATGTCCAAGTTTTAAAATCTTCTTTAATATCTAGTTTTATAAAGTATCATATGCCATTAATGTTCATTTCTGTTCCATATATTTAATTGACTGTTGTGTCCAAGTTTTAAAATCTTCTTTAATATCTAGTTTTATAAAGTATCATATGCCATTAATGTTCATTTCTGTTCCATATATTTAATTGACTGTTGTGTCCAAGTTTTAAAATCTTCTTTAATATCTAGTTTTATAAAGTATCATATGCCATTAATGTTCATTTCTGTTCCATATATTTAATTGACTGTTGAGTGCTGTGTATTCTTTAGAATGTTGAGGCTAATTCATCAGGAAGGGGGGGGAGGGAGGAGTTGTTTGTATTCAAATATTAATTTTAAACCTTCTATAAAAGAAATGATCTATTTATATAAGTGTTAAAATGCACAAACCATTGGCCTTGAATGTTCTGTCTTCTTTAGTGGAACTCGACGTTCTATATTAAACATCACATATAGCTTAAAATTATAACTGAAAACAAGAACAACATTTTTTGCACACAGTTGCAAATGGCTTTAGTATCTTTCTATTCTCCAGAAACCAGCAACTTCATTATTTTTTACTAGGTTGATTTCCCTAATTGAAAAAAATTTACAGACAGGCATGAAATAGATATCCTTTTGCCTTACATAACTGAATAATAGACAAAATTTAAAAATAAGTCTGGTTATCAAAAAAAGATGTCATTTTGCCCATATCCTAAAACTTTTGGGAAATCAGCAGGTATCAAAAAAGGAAGCTTGCATTATCCAGGTAAAAATTGCTCCAGAAGAACTCTTCAGAAATACACTAATTTAGCTACATGTACTTTTATTTGATGCCATCAAGAATTTGCCATACTAGCAAAATTAATTGTCTCCATCAGTTAAAAAACTAATTTCAAATCTGTTTACATCCTTCACTATACAGTTTTTATATCTCAGGACCTTCATTTTTCTTGGACAAAGAGGTCTTGCAACTTTTTGGGGAATATTTGGCTACTATCTGGGAGTACTGAAATGGCCTTTGCAGAGAGCCTTTCTATGGCTTTTTCCTATTGGTACCATAGAAAAAAGTTGTGGTTATTGTATCCACTTAATGGCATGGCTGATGTGAGAGGGGGAATTGTCAGTGCACTTAAGTTGGAGTTTTGTTTATTTACTTTTAAACATTGATCTAGCATTTGCTGCTGAAGAAATTATTTTACTCACAGCTTTACATTCCTCCCTTGTTGGCACCATCATGCCTGGAACAAGAAGGAGGATTTGTGTGAATTAACTCCTGTCTTGCATCAGAAGAGTCAATTAAAATTACCCTGGCCAGAAAACCAGAAGGACTAAAGTAGTGCATGGAACTAAAAATATCACACTGGCTCAAAGATTTTTAATATCATAGTTTATTATTTATATTATGATAGTTTTTAGAGCTGCTGTGACAAAACAGTGTTAGCCAAGCATTGTAGGCTCTTATGCTATTCTTTGATCCTTTCCAAAAGGGAATTAACTTATTTCTGCCAGCTAAAAGCAAGATCTGCTTCTCAGACCAGTCCTCAAAATGCCGTTTGCAGCTTGATTAGAAGCAATTGTAATTCTTGAGGTTCCCATATTGCACTAAATTTCAGTAATACTGGAGGGCTTGGATTTGTTCTGTCCCTAGAATCTCTATATGTCAGATTCACCTCATTTCACTCTGAATGCTAGACTTATTTAAAAAGATAAAGGAAAAAAAAAACAACAGAGAAGATTTCAACAAAAGATGGGTGGTAATATTTTCGAATTTAAAATTGGAATCCAAGTTACAAAACAGAGAATAATATAAAATGTGTTTTTACTTGCCAGTGTCTGTCTAGTTTCTACTTATGATTTCTCTGAAGTGTCTTAACTGAAGGAGCCAGAGATTTGATTGAGTGGTATTCAGTCTCTTAGTATTGTCATTTAAAACTAAACTTGCTTTTTTTACTCAAACTGCACTGGCCAACAATGGCATGAGCTACTCAATAGCACTTCATCCCTTGAATGTGATTTCAAAATTGTTTTCCAAAGGTAATCTTCCTTTTTCAAATTAGGATTGTTTCATTCTGGGAAGCCATCTAATCTGAGCTCATACATTCTCTCTTTTTCCAGATGGAGACTGTTCTTCAATTATTTTCCTTGAGAAAAATTCTCCTTATGATTCTTTGATGAGAAAGGAAATATAAGGATCCATAGCTCAAAGTTTGACTGTGACTTTGTCTTTTTTGGTCAGGTTTGTGTCTACCCTGTACTGGTAGCAATTTAATCTAATTTTGTATTCATTTTCTAACCACCCTGGCAAATTTCCAAGAAAGGAAAATATTCTTCCGCTACCCCACCAACTTGTGATTTGCGGGCAGATGAACCTGGAATGAATATTCTTTCTACCATTATGTGACCCCTACCATGTTTTATTCATGTGAGGAACCATAAGAACATTTACATTCCATTTAATATGTGCAAGTGTAAAGGACAAGTGGTAATCTTGCCATAGTATTTCATGTTTCTATTTTTGGTGTTTAACACAACCTAACCTTGAACATTAACAGTGTAGTTGTAGCTCCAACACTAACATAAGCATGCCAAGCATTTATATCAGGCTAGATTACTCAACACTGTTGAAGCTAAATGAAACTTTTATTCTCTAACTAGTCCATTTGAAAAGCTAATGAGAATTCAGGGGTTCAAGAAAATGGGAAAAGTGACTAATATCCCGATTTGCAAAATTTATAGAAAAGAAGTGGAGCTTCTTAAAAATCTTTAATCTCTCATTTTGTTGTGGTTTATTCATTCTAGAAGGATGGACTGTGGCACTGGGAAAGGTATGTTCTTAAATATAGGAGTATTGTGGCATGCATGGAACCCAATGCAGATGGATATTGGGAGGGGAAGACCGGAACAGGACATATGAGCAGCACTGGGAAAAATGAGAGGAGGAGGGGTCCAAACAAAACAGATAAGGAGAGGCAAGAAGAAAGGTGACACCTGATGTCAACAAGGACTGGAGGGGACAATGATAGGATTTGTTTGAAGGAGAGTGGTATAACGTCTTCAGTTTCACAAACTCTGGTGAGAAGGAGTGGTTTAAGGAGGAAGTGAAGCAGAAGAAGTAATTTGCTGGCACTGAATTCCCAGGCATTGGAACAAAAGATGCAGGAGTGCATTTGATTAGCAGGTCTTGAGTAAATAACTAATATAAGGCTTAATTAATTGATGCGTTAGGGTATTCTATCCTGGCATTCTTTATAATTGCATGTTAATATTTATTTTCACCACTCTGGTGCAAAGAGCACATTTAAACTATTACATGTTTAAGGTTTAATGAATAAGATACAGTGTGTGGTATCATGACAGGGTGCTAATTACTGTGCCAGGAATCTAACAGTTTCTTTGTCTTCCATTCTGTAATAGTGCACATGCATGTTGTGTGATGCCATCCACTAAAGTAGCCCCCGTTTCAGAGGGAGAAAAGTTTCTCTATTAGTAAATGTAATGGCATCAGGTCTCTCTGCTGGTGTTGTATGGAAAAGACAACATCCCTGATAGCTTTACATTCTCACATTGTTGGAGCTTCTGAGTTTTGTCAGGTGCTGGTGACTCGGACCTAACACTGAGTTGTAACTCAGGAGACAAAACAGTTGGAAAACCTGGAGAAAGGCTCCAAGGGTCAACGAAATTTACTGTGGGCAGCTGCTGCTTCAAAGCAACTTGCTATGCAGAAGCCTATTAAGTAGTAGTAGGTTACTTTCCTGCCGTTTCCCCAGCATGATGGATGATGTTCTGAAAAGTGAAAGGACTTCCTGTGCCACAGAGGTTTTCCCTGTGACTTCTTACCCAGACCCAGTTGCTTTCAAGACACTGACTGTACTCCCATTCAAATGTTTCTATGAATCTCTCTAAACAGAGTGTGTTCTGCACATGATGCTAGAAGCTATTTGTTTTCATCTGTAATAGGTACTTAAATGCCCTTATTTACAGATGGTTCTACTTACTTTCTAAACCATCCTTTACAACGCAAAACAACAATACATTTTTACTAGGAAATATGTTCAAGCTGCAGAGTTCAGTATGGAAAATTTTTTTCCAAAGTTTTGGTGTGATTCAACTTTGAAACTTCTTAAATGTAATGAGGCAACAGTTATGAATTTCATAGTATGTATATGTAAAAGTCTGTGTTCGCATACATTCCAGTATGTAATTCTGCCCTATTAAGTCAGAGTGCACTTGAATGTAGGGTAGGGTCAATTCCTTGCTTTGTAATAACAATGGATTTTAGTAAGATAAGCACTTCTAAAAAGCATGTGAAACTAGCAAAAATCTTTATGAAATCAGCTAAGATAGTACATCTTATCAGCCAAACTACTTGATGACCCTAATTGAGATCCTTATCTTCCCTTCCATACTTAAAATAGGGAAATGTAAATATTGATGTATCAGTAAAGACATTGTAATTGTGTACGTTTGGGATCTCTAATTTTCACTGTATCACAGGAAACAGAACATATAGCTGAAAGACAAAAATGCTTTCAATGGGGTTTTTATCATTAAATCCAAATATGTTTGAAGACAATGAAAAATGTCCTTTTACATTCTAAGTGGTTCAAGATACAAACCGTGGCCAAGTCTTCAGCAGAAGCTTTTGCTGGAATCATTTAGGAATGTGAAGAAAGAAGGCTCGTGTAGTCCTGCTGTGTGTCTCTCTTGTTGCCTTTTGTTCACTCCCCTTCGTAACTTTTTCAATCTTTTGCCAATCATAACCAGATCTAGCAGAGGGTTGGAAGCCTCAGAACTGTTCAGCTTCAATAAATTATGTGAGAAAAGGATGAGATAGGAATGCATCCACTGGCTCAGAGCAAATGTCCAGCGAGCTCCCTCTGGCAACAACCATGAGTAAATGGTTCCTCTAGTATCTTTTCCCTGCTTCTAGTAATCACAAAATGGACTTCCTGCACCCCACCTTTGTCAATCAATTTACTCTTATTTGCTTGCTGACTAGCAATGTTTGAGGTAATAGTCTTGTGAGATACAACTTCCCTCTCTGAAACCCACGGTGACTCTCTTGTAGAATTAGTGGTATATGGACAAATGCAATATGTTTTACTATTCATTTCTAGGGTTGTGCCGGGTACAGAAATTGGACATTTTGGGGTTTTTTTCCCCCCAGTTCTGCATATCTGCCCTCTAGTCCATGTATAGTATCTTGTTTGCTGTTTCTCAGTATCATTCCTTCAGCTTCTCCAGACATTTTTCCAATACTAAATTGACAGGAAGAAAAACTGTCTTTTTTGTTCCCCTCTCCTCCTCACTTGTGTTAGTACATCTGTGGATAGCCACACTGGTGAGAGCAGAAACTGCTAAATCTGAAATCCCAGCATTACAAAACATCCTTTTGTGTTCAGCACTACTTTGTTGTTTGCTTCATAAGTTTTTCTTGGTTTTCTCGCTGTTTCTTTAATTGGTGGGCAAATGCACACAATCAAACATCTCTGCCCACATTTATTTTTATATGCTGGTCTCTAGGGTGAGGACAGATTTTATTTCACCTGCCTCATTACTTAAAGGAACTTAATGACTCCATTTACATTTACTGTGAGGAAATAGTGACTGTTTTAAGAATCCCCTGCATTAGCATCTATCCCAACCCATAAAAGTAGTCTGGTAAGTAGAACGGAGGTTTAGACCAAAATGTGTTTTGTGTTCAGTTATTCCACTTTGAGACATTTTTACTGTTGGCTTGTGGTTCTCCATTGTACAGAATGGAAAACCTACTTGGCAGTGCACCTGTGCATCCTCCAATGCTCTTTCTTGAAAATTAGCCAAGTTGCTCAAACGATTTGTTTAGTGTCCCTCAGCTGACCAACAAGTAACTTATGGGATTTCAGAGGGAGTCAAAAGAAGTGTGTACAAATAATGTAATATAGCTGGATTTTTAAGAGACTTTCAAGGAGGGTCCTCATCAAAAGTTGTTTAAGAAACTGGCAGAAAATAAGGAAAAAATATTTGTACTGGATAAGTAACTGAAGAAAATGAAACATAAAATAAGAGTAAATGGTAACTTTTATGGAGGTTACCAGCTGATCCTCTCAAAAAAAGGGAGGAATAATGAGGTGACTGTCTGTCAGTGATGCTATTATTATTATTAGAAAGAAATATTAGATTTATTATAAATTATAAATTCTATTTATATTATAAATTATGTTTATTAGAAAGAAATTAAAACAAGGGCTAAATATAGAGAACTGCAAAAGGAGCTTACAAAGTCTATTTCATGGCTTTGTGAAAGAATGTTAGATAAAATCAGTGTATTAGGTTACTGTTAGTTAATAGGTAGAGAAGGTGGGGTATTCCTTACTTATGAAAAGACAGGGTTTGAGACATCTCATCACTCAGTAGTAAGAGCTTGGGCTTACAATACTTCTACATAGAAATAAAAATATTTGTACTATATTCCTTTAGCAAAAGATACAAATAGAAATAGTAGTCCTGCAAAAATATTAGTTTAGTATCAATCAAAAGAAAACTAATTAAATGTTAGTAGTTACTTGCAAGGGAACATAGAACAAAACAACAAAATTTATGTTTCTTTGTACAGCTGTTGTATTACTGTATTTTGAAGACCATATGAGGTTACAGTCCCCCTCTGCCTCTATAAAGACATGTTAGAACTTGGCAAGATTCTGGGCATGGTGGCAAGGCTCACCATGAAGCAGTATTCATACAGGGGGCATATAAACAAGTCAGACTTCTGGTTTTGTAAAGAAATCCTGAGGAATATGAAATACAGAAGGAACCACCTCTGGCGTGAGGAATCCCTCAGCTGTAAATTAGTGAAGTCTGTTGTGGGAGGGAAGGGTAGCACTCTTCTCACTCTGTTTTTAACCTGTCAAACATCTGCTGTTGGGTACTGGAGTAGATGGAGTTTTAATCTGGGCCACAACAGCCATTCTTATGATCGTATGGGTTAACAACCTGAATTAGCCTACACTGTGGTCAGGTTGTGCCAGTGGAGAAGAGTGGCAAATGCTGTCCTCAACCTTACTTCATGCACAGATCCTCAGCAAGTTTCCTGCTTTTATTGTAGCATGTGCAGTTGGAGACTAAGCCTGTATGTAACTGAATGTAAAGTTCAGTGTGCCAGTCGTTTGAAGTTTTTGCAGTCATTCTTTAAAACATGCACTGAAACTCCAGAGGGTCAAACAGCGCTTAAATTGGATGGAAATCCAGATAATTTATGACATGGAAAGCTCGGTTAGGGGCCCAAACAATGTTTCTTTTTCTGGTGACATGATAATACAACCATCTACATATCATTACTAAAAAATCATACATGTATTTCCTATATAAAAGTGCTTTTAAGAGAAATATTCTCTCTTTTTCACCCATCACCTTTATTTCTTTTCCTGCTATTATGTAAGAGCAGGAATAGCAACTGTTCATGATTCTTTGTATTCATCTTCCATGCTCAGGAGACAAAAGAAGCAGAATTCTGGCCAGTTTCATAGATTTGCAACACTGGTATATGTAGTTGATAAAATGTAATCTTTAAAGAATACCGATTGTGTGGCCACATGTGCTGAATCATTTTTAGATGTAACACCTAAACTCCATCCTAATGCTGGCTTCATGCCAGCATTCATGGTTCATGGAAGCATCCACAGGACTACTTATACATTCCCAGATGTGGTTTGTGTGCCTTCTTATTCATAGAGGCTTGCTGCTTTCCAAATTAGTAGAAAATCTGCAACACATATGCTTCCAGAAACTGTCTCAAAATATGATGATTTAATACAACATTCCTTTCTGATTAGGAAAACTACTTCCAATGAACTATCTGCTTAGATTTTTATCAGACATTCAAACTACTGATTCTGCTTTTAAATGATGCTTTCCTTGGCTGTATATTACCTCATTCTGACATCTCATACAAGGAGATTAGTTTTCAGCTTGTAGAACACTGCTTTAAAAGCGTTCCCCCTTTTATATTACGCAGAGAGAACAGCTCATAAATTAACACTTACTTTGTACTGTTATCAGTGTCCTCAGTGCCTCGAAGCATTTGAGCTGCCTTGATGCACATTAACCATAATAATTGTCAATCAGGCCCACAGACAGAAAGGATATCTGATGATCAGTATTTTATACAGTATGAGTACACAGGAGATATTGTGGTTCCAACACACGAAACAAAAGTGTGAGATAATGAAGATAGAAACCTAAGACAAAAGAATTGATTCAATGAACTTCAGTTTGACAGTGCAGATGGTGAATTTTTTCAGTGGTGATCCCAGGCTTCTGGGCCTTTAGTGGTAAGGTTTTTCTCCGCATTCTCTTCCCTTTTGAAGATACCCTCTGTTTTACCCTTTTCTATCCAGAGAAGCCAATCTCTTAAGCAGTATAAAACCTAGATGTTGTTCTGCCTTGATTCACAGCAAATATTAGGTGTAAAATTAGTTATATAGGCAAAGGTCTTGGTTTGTTTTTATTACCATGTGCTACAAAACATTCAGAGTAGTTTTCAAACATAGGCTCCCAGACATCACATTATTGTAATTTGGTTTGAAGATTACTGGTTGAAGGAGCTACTGAAGTGGAAAACGAAAAGAAAATGAGCTTTTGAAATTTAATATGAGACCCATCCATCAAATTAAAACCTTTGATAGAATTAAAAAATCTTTAGTTTTGGAACCCTTATTTCTTCTTCCCTAGTGAAGGAGAGGGAGGAGAATCTTTCCACAGACATTTTGGGATTTTAATAGTTAGGTTCTTCTTCAATTTTCCTATGCATGCTGTTCACAGCTTTCTTCCCAAACTCTTCAAAATTTTCACATGTAGAAGATTTCTCAGAAATTGCTTCTCTAATATCATGCCTAATCACCAACAAACATACAGGCATTTCAGCCACACCAGGGAGAAGATTTAAGATGATTCACCCTTGGATTACACCAGCACCTTCAATGCAAGGTGATGAGTTTCAGTCACTTACATTAATTTCTCAGCCAGTTTTGTAGAAATGCTAGAGGCTAGCACAGCATGTGAGTAATATGATACACAACTCTACTAATATAAATGATAGCTTAGCTGTAGAGTTGGTGAACAAATGATTTGCTAGGGTAACCTAATACTCCAGTCTAATTTGATGTTGCTAGAGGCTGAAAGGAGACAGAAATGCAAGATGTAAATTTCTGTTTAATGCAGTGTTTGATAGCCACAGATGGCTACACTTGTAGGCCAAGACAAGTTAAAAAAAGATAACTTTATGGACTGGAGATATTTTGCAAGGTTTTTACTGCCTGGAGAAGAAAAATCAAAACGTAGGTCAGAGCAAAAAAGTGAAGTGGGAAGCATGGAAGAGATTCAGAAATTATTTGAACCAAACACAAAATTCAGCTTATGTCAGATGCTTTAAAGAATCTGAGTCTGTGCTTATGAAGGTTATGACCATTTACACTATGACTTCCCTGCAATATTCTTTTTACAGCCAAACTTCTCCATTCATCCTGAAATGGTGTAACACTTAATTTTTCCTTTAGAGAGTAACTCTGTAAATCTACAGGACTTGACTTTAATTGTTAATTCCCAGCATCCTCAGAATGTAATTCAGAGTCTTGCTCCTTGAGTGGAATTATCTGAGTTACCAGCTGGTTATTTCCCTGTTACTGGTCTTTTTTGAATGGCTGGATTTAGAGTCTGTTTAACATTTGTCACCTTACTTTCCAGATCTGGAAGCTCTTGGGTTTTTTGAGTTCCCTGGAGTAAAATGAGAGCATGAAAACTCTACTATCCCTCCTGCTTATAGTGAGATCCTCAGGGGACTCAAAGACTGGAGCTCTATGAATTACATCCTTGTACACATATAGAAGGAGTCCTTGGGCTGCCTTCATTCATTCATTAGTGATTAAAGGTATAAATGTTTTAACATAAAGGTGCTAAGAATTCAAGAGATGACCAAATGCTTGAATCTGTAAGTGAACAAAGAAATACTGGTTCCTTTCCAAACCTTCTGAATCAAACTGCAGGGGTTCATTTTGTGAACTGAGCGCTGCAGGATTCACACAGCTGTAGAGAGAAATCTAACACCTTGTCCAAGTGAAACAATTCCAGGATCCAGCAAAGAATTCCTGAACCACACAAGATATTAAACTTGCTCTGTAAAAGTCTTGTTTTCACTTCTTAATCATTATTCATTTTATCCATTTATTGTCTATGTCCTTAATAAGAGTAAGTAATTATTCTTTACTTCAAGGCAAAGCATAAAACCTACAGTGAGGTTTTCTTCAGGCAAGCTGTTGTTGAAGTCTCTATGAGGTAGAACTTTGCTCCAGTAAAATCTGAATGAGGTTATGACCTTGAATGACTTTTATTGACTTTTTAATAAAGTACTTAAAAAATTAATAGAGCTCTGAGCTGAGTCACCATTCATTTGTTCAGAATTCTGCTTTCTTCATAATGAAGGCTTTTTAAGTTGCAAAGTAAGGACTAAAGAAATTGTAGATGGCCAAAGTGTGCCAGAGTAGATGATTGAATTAGTGATGTAGGGGAAAAGATAAATAGAAATCTGGCTAGATTACAGGAAATCAGGCATACTTAATTGATGCACTTGGAGAATGTATTTTTTTTATGTTGTATATGCAAAGAGGAAGATGAGAAGTACAGTTTTTGCTTCTGGAAGGCAAATGTATATACCAAAATGTATAGTTCCTCAAGAATATTGTAAAGTCTTTAATAATCAAGTCTTGCACCTCCCTGTATTTATGGAGTAGGCAGACTGATTTCAAGAGGATAGTTCTGAAAGTCATTCATATGTATATATATGCTGTTTGAAGAGGAGGAGTAAATAGAAAACAGCCTTTTTTCTTTGAAACACCATTGCCTGTTTCACCTTGAAATTTGTTAATGTTATTGGTAACTACATAAGCAATAGCAGTTTGCTGTTGCAGTATGTTATAGCTCTCTCTTGAACACTGAGTTCATAAGTAGTAAACTGAATATAAATTAAAGGAGTACAAATTAGGAAGGCACTATTTTGAGGTAGAGTTCTCTGATGAAACAGCTACTGCATGTCTTCCCTTGCTTAGCTCTGTTTCTTTTTTCTAAAACATTTATCCTAGTGACATGGAATCCACAAGCACTTAGGAAATTGTTCTAAGGGCTAACAAACGTGTTAAGAAGTATACTACTTCTAGTCTTAACTTATCTGGGTTTGGTTTCCAGCTTTTTGAACTTCTTCCAGCTTTATCCACAATGAAAATGAGTTCTCTATTGTCAAACACATCATCCTATATGTGCACATGAAACATAGCAAAGTTCCAACATCACACAAGAAACCATGTGTAGTGCAAAAGGTATTTTAACTCACTTTGTCATACTATTAGTAAAAACCTTTTTGCTTACTTTACTTTGATTTAGAGCATCTTATAGGTGGACATTGTTGCTAGAAATTTTTCAACAAATTTCATGCAACTAAATCTCTGTATGTGTCACTGTGTTCTAACAAAATAAATGAGATACATACTGTGCAGTTTCACCAGACCTGGAGCAGACGTGGAAAAGATATAAATGTGTCAGTATTACAGGAGGGAAAATACATAAATGCACATGGTGACTCTCTTAAGTCTTGGGCTCAGTGTGATACTAATTCATTTTGGTGACATTTGGAAAACTTCTCCCAACATTAATAATAAGTTTATGGTGGGGGGTAATTCTGACAGACACAGTGTTGAAATAAAAACTTGAAAGAATGTCCATCAGATTTTACAGGTGCATAGAACATGCATTTGCAGTTGATTGATGATCTTTTTGTTAAAGGTTGACATAATGCTGAATGGAATGTTTTGTTTGTATATGGTGGTCTAGTTTATTGACCGGTACCAAAATGTATGACCAGTTTGGGACTTCATACAGTGTCTCTTTTTCGTCTTCTTTTTTTTTTTTTTTCTGGAAGAAATTTCTGTATTTGTCTTCTCTTATGATTATCAGGATATGGATGCTCTGTGATTATTTTATAAATATTATTTTCTTGAACTCATTTTTCCTTTAAATGTATTCACTTGAACTGAAAATTTTGGATGAACATACCAGAATTTTAAGCAATATTTAAGAAAAGGATTCTGGCATCAACCTTCTGAGCAAATGTTATTGAAATTAGGTTTTTACTGAAAATGACAATATTTGGCATGTAATTTGAATAGATCTGCCTTCTATTTGACTATTTATTTTGAATTTCACATAAATAAATAAATCTGAAAAAAAAATCCAAAGACGTCTACCCCAATGGTTGGAAATGGAAGAACTGAAAAGATGGCATCGGTATTTAATAAAGAAGTTGGTTTGTTTCTTCTATAAGATCAAATCAGTGGAAGAAGGGTTGTCTTTAACCTCACTTCCCATTCAAAGCCTTAAGACTAAAATTAACTTTCAACTGCAGCAGCTACTTATCTAGAAACTGAATTGGTTTTGAAATTATGAAGTGTTGTACCCTCAAAGCCATTGCTTATAGTCATGTAAAACTTAAGCTTCCATCTTAACTACAACATGTACGTTGTTGCTCTTAGTTGTAAGAAGTGTGAAATGAGAACTCTTTTGGTTCTTCAATTAGTTTGGTTAGCTAAAGTTGGAGTCTCCACATACCTTTCAGTCAAAACTGACATTGACTCTGAAAGCTGGGTGTTTTTAAAAGTTTAAACAAAGCTAATTAAAACATCCTAATACCAACTTTGTCCTTAAAGGTAAAGCTATGATTTTGTCTTCCTTGAGACTGCACGTTTATATCTGTGTTTATTCAGGAAAAGAAGTATATCAGTATGTTGGAAATATTATGCAGTTTGTTGGTCTGCTTTCATCTTCCTTGTCTCAAATACGACGATCTGTATAATTGTAAATTCAGTGTACTTGTCCTGACAGAGAATTGACTAGAACAAAAAGGGAGATGCTTAAAAACATTCCCCTTCATTAGCTGTGCCAACAAAACATAGAATCTAAAACTGTTCTGCCTGTCCTGGATCTCTGAGGTATATGGATTGAGATATAGCCAGGGAATTTATCTGGTTGTAATCCAACCAAGTCTGAAGAAAATCTAACAAAAATTTTAATAAATAAGTATCTAAAAGACCTGCATGTGTCTAGGTTTCAGATACAACAGTGTATCAGTTAATTCAAAACCACAGCAAATGCTCCCAGGCATGTGGTGGGTGTCAGTGCAGGGACTCTTGGGGCTGTCCAGTGCAGGGCCAGGAGTTGGACTTGATGAACCTTGCAGGTCCCTTCCAATGCAGCACATTCTATGATAGGCTCAAGTTCTCTAGTTTTTTGTAAACGCAAAATATTTTATACATTGTTTGTTTTTCACCACACCTTAAGAAAAACAAAGTTAGGGAAGCTAATAGCACCCAAGTGGATCAGGTAATCTTGGCTCATGAGCCTTCTCAGAGATATAAAGGATGTGTGGTCTGTTCACGATCAGACAGTTTGTCTTGTGAAAAGACCAGATTTCTGTCTGATGTTCATTGTATAGACTCCTGTATTTAAAAAGTTAATATTATAATTCTCAGATTTTCCACAGACATAGGATTTAATCTATTTCAGAGTTGTTCTCACTAACTAGGACCTACATGGAAAAATTTAGCTAAATTATGTCTGCTCTATATACCTGATTTTACTTCTGAAGGAAATTGATTTGGAATATTTTCCAGTCATGTTCTAGTAATGTTCATGTTCCTACAAAAAAGGTGAAAGCCTTTGAAGGGGTGATACTTGCCCTTCTGTGTTCTGAATCCAAATCCATAAAGGTGTGATCCTGATGTGCTGCATTTAGCCTCTCATTAGGGTGCTCTGAGTTTTGTTTTCATACTTACCAGTCTAACGAGTGAATGTAGAAGTCAGATAGTGGTATTGAGAAAGTGACAACACACTCTTTTCCACTAAGACCAAAGACATCCTCTTCCTTGTAAGAAGGAACTTAAAGAATTGAAAGAATCATAGATACATGAACTGACAGTGTAAAAAGGGAGGACTAAGTGAAGGAACTTAAGCTTTATAAATCAGAGTGGAGGATGTTTTCTGTGCTCTACAACATTTTGAAATGAACAAATGAACTTCAATATAACTGTGAGAATATTTGAATGTAGATCTTTGTTGAAGAATTTTTAGATTAAAGCTCAGATAGTGATAAGTGATAGAACTTATTTTAAAAAACGTGTCAACAATTATGAATTTATTCAGTGTATTTATCCTTCTGCATATTGAACTTTTCTTGATTACCTCAGAAAGTAATAAACATTTTTATTTATTATCTGTGCTTACTTCTGCACAGAGTTTACTGGCATTGATTTATTAGGAGCTGAATGAAAAGACATTTTAGTGTTCTTTCTTTTGTCTTTTTAATGGATTCAGTTTGTTGTGTGTGCAGGACTCAGTGCAGTCATCAGGCTAATCAGCTAAGTCACATTATTTAAAAGGTTGGACTGCCGTACATATTTAAATTGAATGTCAGAGGGCATAGTTAGAAGAAGGACTTAAAATTGTGTTCTCTATTGTGTAATAGTGGATTTATGTAGTTTAACACAGTTGCATAGTATTGTGATCCTTTCCCTTACAGACTAAAGACTGTTTATCAGTGTTGGTTTGGCTTTTTTGAATTGATAATTCTAAATATTTGATTAATGATAACATTTTAATATTGCTTTCTTTTCTTGCCCACACTTAAAACTACTCAAACTGCAGGCTCTTTGAAGCTAAAAGAAGGTGTGGGCTTCCAGTCCAGTGTTAAATTACTTTTTATCTGCAAAAACAAGTAAACTGTAATGAACAGTGTGACTATCAATTTGACAACTGTTAACTGCTGCCAGGGAATTTTCTTGGGTTGGTGATATTCCTCCAGTGAATACTTTAATTTTAATTGGGACTTTGTGACTTTTGCAATGCTTAGTTTGGCATATAACTCCCAAGTTCAGGAATAATTGGCTGGTGTTTCTGCTATTTATCATGAGGCAGTGCAGATAGTTCCAATAGTTCCACTGATTTGAGTATAAAAAAATGTCATCGGTGTCTTTTACTTTTCTGTTATTTTACAAATGTAAATCAAGTCTTGCATAAACTTCGTATAACATGGAACTTGAAAATACGGAAACTGATATTTTAAGACCAAAACAAACTCCTGTGCTATACTGAAGTCAGAATAGTGACAGGGAAATAAGTCTTTATCAGACATGAAATTACTGATTAGAAATATTTCTGTACTGTAACATCACTTTAAATAGTATGTCATCTAAGAATGTATTTTGTGTATAATAACTTTAAGAAAAAGTGCATGCAGGTAGATATTCAGGGCTTTCTGTGCAAGGAAATTTAAGCATACATCAGGTGTCAGAGCCCGTTGGAAAACTCTGTGTCATGCAATTCAGAGCAGACCTGGTAAATCTATTCATCATGAGCTGCAGACCACCACTGTGTTTGCACTGCAGAAAGCTGGCCTTTCTTTTCTGGATAATAAATGATCACAGAACTGGAAATGAGTCAGACCTTTCAGACCAGCCAAAGACAAACTATCTTTGATTCCAGTCCTCTTGATTCACCTGTACATATTCCATGTATTACTCAGGTGCTAAGCAGAAGTGCTTTTTGTCTTTGAGGCTGAATGGCCCTTTAGTTTAAATTAGGGACGTTCACTGGTCTTCCCTGAGAAAGTAAAATAAATTTGCTAGTGGTTACTAGTTGTAAAAAGCTGTTAAAATACACAAGTTCTGCCTCATTTCCAGTGAAATGCTGTGACTTAAGAACACTCATTTATTGTTACACAGTATGCTGCCAGACGGTCCAGGTAGATGAAACCTGATTCTCTCTCTTATTGCTTTAAGCATTTCATTATCACTTGTGGGTTGTTTCGAAAGACAAGGAAAATATAAGACTCCTTGGAGTGAAGGAGTAACTTGCAGCTGAGATTTTCTGGTGGGTTGTTGGAGTTTTTTGCTATAAATTGACTGCATTTGACCTTTGACTCAGGAGGACTTCATGGTTTTCTATTACTCAAGAAATGTTTCCATAATGACAGTGCTATGAGAGGTGAGATGCGTAAAAGAAACTGTTATGTAATGAAACATGAAGAGACACACATGAAATACTAAAAGCTTGACTGGGCAAGTCAGCCTGTGTCAGCAGTAATGCTGAGAACATCTATCATTGCAGAAGCTGTGCCCAGTCTGTGATACCCCACTGCAAGCTAGGTATGTAGTCAGATTGCTGAAGTGAAGCCCTTTTTCACTGACCTGTTACAATGATATGAAGTGTTAAATGTATTTGTAGATAAGCCATCTTGTTTGCTATCTCTAGACAGCAAGCTGTTATTGATTGATTCCTGCCTTTGATTTCCCAAAGTATTTCTAGTGATTCCTTATGAATACTTGTATTAACTATACACCTTTGAATTGTGCTCCTATGTTGTTTTAATGATGACATTGAAAGTTAGACATTAACAATGGTGTGAAATCGCAGAAGTCACAAATGTTCTTTTATTTAAATGCAGTTAAATAACTTTTTAATAGTCTTGTAATTAAGCTACATCCATACCGAAACCAACCATGGAAAATTCACTTCATTTTGAATTTTATTTCCCTGATATTCGTGCCTGACATCTCTTGAAGACATGATGCTTCCATTTCCCAAGTTGCAGCTGCTTTTAGGAAAGACTGTAAAGACTTGCAGACATTTGCCATTTACTAGGTTGCTGATTCTGATTAAAGGTCCCAACACTAGACTTTGATTATCTTGTATGTTAGAAAAACAACTTACAAAAGGCAATTGTATTTGAGTAAGTATCACTGTTCATTGTTATAGTTAGTACAGGTTAGTTAGTTAGAATTAACCCAGCTGAAAATAGTAGTTTTGCATTTACAGCTTTCCTGGTCTCTTATGTTAGTGGTTTATATAATTATCAGCTTGTTAACAGCTTGTTGGGTTTTTTCTTTCTTCTTTTTTTTTTTTAAGAAGACATAGGAAAACCTTGAAATTACTGGTATCATAAATCTTTCTGTTTTCAACATCTTATTTTCTGTTTTAAATTGTGTTAAATTCTGCAACAATTATTCCCAGTTTTGGAGGCTACAAGCAAGTAATTATTAATTTTATCTTCATAGGATACTTCTGAGGCAGGGAAGTTCTAGCTCAGTTACACAGCCAAGGAACGACAGCATCAGAAAGACTGAGTGGCATACATAGGTCATACAGGAAGCCTGTGGTTGGGCTGAGTATTGACTGTCTTATTGCATCTTTTGTTTACAGTGACACATGAAACCATTTGTTATTTTAATTTTCATTTCATGATTATGATAGTTTGGGTTTCTTATAAAGTAAATAAAACTTCCAATAAAGCTTTAGAGTAATCCCTAATCTTCAAAATTAAACCCAGACCAAGGGTGTCTTTTTCTGCTAGCATTTTTTTCCTAAAATTCTATTAATAAATTTTTAACTTTTTTTCATCTTTTAAATTTATTTTCTTTTTTTTTTAACTTTTTATCTATGAACTTCCCACTTTAGCAGAGACAGGAGGTGAAAGAAGAAACTGCAATATCTTCAACCTAACAGAACTCAGGATGGGCAAAAAATCTCACAAAAAATTCTTGCCTCACAAGATTTTCAGCCATGAATCTTTTTAGTCAGTTATGAGAGGAAAGAGAAGCACAAGACATGAGACTGTGATCCCTGGAAGTTTGAGGGGTGGGACTGTCCATTTTTAGCTCAAAGAAACTCGATAGGGTTTGGATGTCAGTAACATGACCAGCCCTGCCACAACCACCCTATCTTAATGAGAAAGTGAGGGAAGCAGATGACCAGCTGTGCAAAAACCTACTAACCCCATTTCTCTGCCCTCCACAGACCATTTTTGTGCAACCATCTCCATTGCTTTAGGCACTTTCTAAAGTAGTTCCACGGTTTTTGCTCTGTCCTCACCCTTAATACAGACTACTTGGACACGTTTTGAACGTGGTTGAATTGCCATCACGTGTTCAGGGAAAAACCCAAGCTTTCTTCAAACTGAAAAATCCTCAGTGTGCATCTCAGAGGGCTTTTAAGGTCTGTGCAAAGAAATACAGGTTGCAGATAATTCCATTTCCTTTGACATCAAATGGATCCAATTCTGCTGTCAGAGGGAAATATTTTTTCTTTCTTCTGCTTATTAGCAGGTGTTGTAATTTTTTCAGTCTTTAAAAGTTCCTAATTCGTCTGTGTTTTCTAAAGTATTTCACAAAATACAGTGAGGGTGCAGAATAAGTCTGTGCTGAATTCTTCATTCTCCAGCTTTAGGAAACAATTAGAGTAACTTCTGGAGTATCCTGGTTTTGTTTTAACGATTAATGTCTTGTAAAGAAGGCACAGAGGATTAAAATGTCTTCCTCACACCCAGAGTTGTGAAACTGTTAACTGTCTTGCATCTCTAGATGAAAAAAATTGTTATACAGAAAGTAACTCTTTAATTTAAAACATTTATTATTTATCTATTATTGGAGATGCCCCTTCATGTTTTAATTTAAAGTTTGGCATGGTCCATTTTAAATAACAGTCAATATTGCAATATTGTAATATTGTTTAAAGTCCATATTCTATAAAATCTGGGTTTAAAAGTGTTGCATTGTAGGAGGGAATTTGTAAATGTTTTGCCAAATCTTTTTTAAAAATTTCTTTGTTTGATCATGGCCTCTGATGTTTGCTTTCCAGCTTTGAATACTCTAGCAAACATGTTGTAAGGACACTGTCTGAAAGTACAAGCTGTAAGCACATACTGCTGACTGCTCACAGAATTTGAATTATTAATATTTCCTGCAAGCAGTTCTAATCACTGAGTTTAGTATGAAAGGGAAGAGACTGAGGAAAAACCTCTCACACACCAAGGACAAAAAAGTACATCATATTATTTGCCACTAATTTTTAATTGCACAAAGTCATATGAAACTCATGGTTTACCTCTACCTATGCTCAGTACCTAGCTCAGTAAAACATTTTTCAGTGCAAGGACTTCGCTCAGTTCTGTTTCAAGATGAGTATTTGCAATTTGTAACTAGGAAGCAAATTATATAAGGGATATGCAAGAAAAAAATACATACTTTTCACTAAGAAAAAATATATACTACAGCTTGTGTGACTATGACATCTACCAAATTTATTTATTTCCTCTGTAGATGTGGTATACATTGTTTTAGTGTATGTGGAAAGAAACCTTTTCCTTAAAATATTCTGTGTCAAAACAGAAAACAAAAAATAATTACTGACTTGCTGTAAATGTAGTTGAATGGAAATCCTGAACAAAATTTTGCAGTTTTATAGTAATTTCTTACTTCCACAGCATTTCATTTTGGAGAGGTTTGTTGGCTGGCTATTTAGCTGTTTACAATATTTCAAGATTGATTGTACATTTACTACCAAGCAAAAATTCATTATTGGTATTTTTCAAGTCTTCTGGTAGTAGAAAGCCATAGACTTTGTATTTTAAGTCTCCTGAAGAGTGCAATATAAGGTAGGATATTATGTGCCTTTTTTTTTTTTTAATGTGAAACAGTGGAATGGATCAGTTTTCAGATTGGAGCATTAATAACAAATAAGTCTGTTTGCTTCACTGAAAGAAGCAAGGGTGAAATGACTTAATGTCAGGTAATACAGCACCATGAAGGCATCTCATAGAAGTTCCTGTGCACATGCCTTGTTTCTTATGGTAATAATGCTTTGTGGGGACCTGCTTTCGTGCATGTTCCAAAAGAACTTTCTAATTGTTGCAAAACTAATGTGAGTTACTCTGTGTTGCAAAAAAAAGACTTCATAAAAATGACCATCCAAGAAAAATCTATACTTGCTACATTTTTCTAAAATTCCTGTCTGTGAACAAGGATAAGGTGTTCATACAGAGGTTCAGCCAGTGTTTAAAATGCTGGAATAGAATAGAAAATGTTCTTGAGAATATGACTACAGAATGAATGCAAGTAGAAGATAATACCTTTAAGTGTTTCAGTAAGAGGTATTAGCTTTTCTTCTTTGAAAATCTGTTTAATAGTGAGTAACCAAATGCCTCTTCCCAAAACCTTTTTCCTCTCTTGCCATATTAGACTAAGTGGAATGGAGTCCCATCATACGTCTGCAAGTCTTCTCTGTATTTCTGCTGCACAGGAAGGTTTGGGGAAAGTGGCTTGGTTTGAGTTTTGACATCAACATCCTGAAGCAAAACTTTTCCCTTGGTCCCAAATCACAGGCACTAATATAGTGAAAAGTTTTGGCAAAATTTCAGTTAAAGGTTTACCTGCTCCTATATCAAGAAATTATCTGAAAAAATATAGTTTTACTTTAAATGGTTCAATTGAGGGGTCTAATCCACGCATATATTTAGGTTGAATTATTAACTCAGTGACCTAAACTTTATAGTGTAGATGCATTTTTGTGTCTCAGAAGCACCACATGTAGCCTCACTTTGTCAGTACAAAACCAAGACAGTGTGTTCACAGCAGAAGTCAAAAGAAAGGTGGTTGCACAGCATTTTTTTGTCTTTATTCTATGTGTTGCCTACACTACCGGTCAGCCCCTCCACCTGAGGCTCTTCTCCTGCATCCCAGGCTCTTAAATATGCAATGTTTACATTCAGATTTAAAATGTAATAGCCAACATTACAATGAAACAATTAAAAGATATGTTCAGATCCAAAGGCTCTGTAGGACTGTCTTGAAAATACTCAGAGGACCTATGTCAGCAATAGAGCCAATTCTCATGTTTACACGTCTCTTTTAGGAAATCAGTATAAAATCTGAAGTATATTTTAATGTTAAAACTGTATGTAACTTTAAAAGTAATCCTATTCTACTACCTTTATCCACTAGGTGACAGCACAGCTCTTTTACCCTTTTTTATTATTATCCCTAGGTGCTTTTTTAAAAAGTAGTTCAGAACAAACTTTTAAGAATGTTTTCTTTCCAAGTGAAAAGTGTGTGCTGTGCATGCTTCTTAATTTTTATATGGTAAGGAAATTTTTCTTAGTATAGTTACTTTAGTTAATGCAAATAAAATTCTTTACCATTGAGCAAAGTTGTTTAACTGGGAAAGATGGTGCAGAGTGGTCTGATAAATAGCTATGGAAAAGCAAGTCCTGGAAATAACTGGGGAAGAAAAGCAGTTTTCAACCCCAAGGTAAGATAAGCAAAATAATTATACTTATGACTGTAGTATTGGTTTTTTAAAAGAGCTTAAATTAATAAAGGTTTTTTCTTAATAAATAATAGATTTTGCAGTGCAGTAAGCCTTGTTAACGGTGATTTAGAGATACACTGTTTTCAGTACTGTATTTTATAATTCATCTTCTACTCTAGTAGTTACTTCCAATTTTCTGAAAATTCTTGAGAAGCCTGAGCACTGAGAAGAAAACAGAAGATAAAGTTTATAGAATTGTATTTCCATACAAAATTGCATGCATTTTGAAAATTGATGCTGGCTAAAATTAATTTCACTACTGTTCTGTGCTTGGGTCAAGTTATGTCCCTAAGTGTCCATAGACAAGTTTTGTCAGCCAATGCCCTGTGCAAGATTAAATGTACTGTAAATGCTAACTTTCCTACAAACATAAATATAACTATATGAAACATATAATTATATAATTAATTTAAAACATCATTTGTCAGGTTTGGAGACTTTACATGTTTCTGAAAGCTAAGTGCCAGTATTAAAAAGGCCAAGAGTGCTGCTTTTTGTTTTTACAATGAACTTTTTTGAAATATATTTGATGATAATATTTTGTTTGGATGAGATTATGTTACACTGTCAAGTTGCTTGTGGTGTTCAATGGTGGAATAATTGCATGTTCATACTAAATTGTCCTAATTCTTAATAAAGAATACAAATTTGCTACATAGCAGAACTGTTTCCTTCTATCATTCTTCTTCTGCATTCTGTGAATAAGTCTTTAAAACAAATTCCGTAATATATACAGTAGGCAAATTAAATAAGCAAAATGGATATTGCACAATAATAAAACATGTTGGTCAATAAGTAAAATGAAATACCTTTACTGATTTGATGGGTTGTCTTACCCAGCATCTTCAATATAAACCTTATAGAAATCTGGATTTTAAATATTTAGGAAAAACAGACTTGTAATAATTTACAAAGTGTCATTTCTATAAATAAATTTCAGTATGATTTACAGAGCTGATTGCCAGCTGAAATTTTGACAAGATTTACACTCTGGTTACTAACCTTCTTCTCCAAAACAGTGCAAGTTTGAATAGAATTTGGCCCATTTATGTTTAATGGCTGAGGACCATGTAAGGCTTACACATTGAAAATTTATGATAGAGCAATACAAAGGATTGCTTTGTACATTGACTTAGGATTTCTAGCAACATTAAAGGCTGGTTTATTTCAGGGCTTCTAGTAAAATTCTGTGGTTCACCTTTGAGACATCATTTTATATGCGTGTATATAACTTATTTTTTTGTCTATTACAACATGGAGTTTGAATATTTCATTTAAAAGCAAGAGTTCCTCCCTGAATTCCATCATTTTCTTGTTTTTTCTCAGAGGATAAAGATCAAATACATTTTGCTGCATAGCCAACTGCATTCCCATTATAGTAATTTTCTTTTAGACCTACAACAAAAACAAAATACATTCATCCTCTGGCTGCACTGCATGAGAAGCACTTCTGTACCTTCCAGTTTAACTGTAAAGCAGTTAAATGAGAAAACTCTCATACCTGATCTTAAGCAATTATGTGGATAATAGACACTAAGCAAAGAAATTACCAAGTTCTTCACTGAGAAAGAAGAGATTGCAAACAAAATATATTTCCAAAAATTTTGCATTTTTCTACAATTAATTTAGGAATCAAAGTAGCAACTCTGTTCATAACTTTATAGTTACGAATGTGTAACTTCCATAATAAACTGGTATTTTGGGGTGTTTATGACTGTACTCAAACATTTAAAAGTAAACTAGAGAAGTTATGAGGCCTTATTGTGGCAACGATTTTTTAACTATGTATTTGAAAAAAAATAGTTCTGCTTTCTTGGGGTGTGCATACATAGAAATGAGTGGTTTTCAGACACATCTTTGTTGACTTGTAAATCAAAGAGTATTTTATTTTTCCAGATAAAATTTTATAAACCTGTAGTTCTTAAAATTACCAATGCTAACAAAATAGATTCTTTATTTTTGGAAATAGTTGCTCTCTGAGAATGCTTTTCCAAAAGCAGACTTTCCTGAGCTCTGTCATGCCATTAGTTTCTTAGCAGAACAGAAGTTAACTGATAATTTCTTTTTAAGGGAAGCTGGTACAGTACAGCCTCGTGTACCAACACCCTGCTCCTGTTTCTTACCTTCCTCATATTACACTAATGACTTCAGTTAAGTTGCTTGTGATTTATAGCAGTCCAAGAGAAATATCAGGTCGGTCATGCTTTTAGCAGCTCTTTCTACAAAAGAGGATGTGAAACAATACCTTCACTACTAAAGTCTGGTCATCTCTATTCCATGTTTCACCAGGAAAAATTGATGGCTTGATTCTAAACTTGCTGAAATCTTTAAAAGCAAGGCTTTTCTATCAAGTTCAGCAGGTGTCAAGTCAAGCCCTTTGTTCTGATCCTGCAAGGATTTATGTGCACACTGCTGTATATCCATTAATTTCACATAACCAAAGTCATTGCTGATTTGAGGCACCTGAGTTTTAAGAGTATTTGTATTTTTACTTGCAAAAAATATGGTTCCATTGTAAGTTGTAGTTCAGTCATTCACAATGAAGGCTTAAAAGCAATTTTTCATTCTTTGCAATTTTTAGTGGTTATTTTGTCTGATTTTGTCTTTGCAAAAACAATGGATGCATTTAGAAAGGTGCAAAACAAAAAATTCTGTAGCATAAGAAAAGTAGTGGATAGATGGAGGCTGAGGAGTAAAACGTTGTTCATAGAGTATATAAAAAATTAAATACTAAGACTAAAACAAAATGTAGTAGGTGGAAAATGCAGATGACTGCAGTTTTTTCAGCAGCAACACTTACCTCTGCTGTTGGAATGGCTGAGAACCTCATAATAGTGGAGTTACTTATCTTTCTGATATCATTGGGAGAACAAGCCCCATTTTGCAGCAGAATGCTCAGGCACAGACTCTACAAGTTATCTGCATTGTTTCAGGCTTCTCCAAGACTGCATGAGCCTTTGCTCTGTATGTAAGCCATTGCACCAGCTGCCATTCTCTCACTGAGTAGCATCTTGGTTTCTTGCTACTAGCACATCACGTTGTGATTCTACAGTCTTTTTTGCATCATGAGCAAGAAGGCAAGTTTTTGCTCTCATTTTAAGTAGCAAAAATTGACATAAAAGTAACATTTATATTTACTAGTCTCATTCAAAGTAATTTATGAAAATGCATGAGTTAGCTGAACAATGAATGCCTCAATCCTTGCTGCTTTATACCTTGAAGTGCTCTCTCTGTGCTTCTTGAGTTCTTCCTAATGCCATCCTGTAGCCTTGCTAGCTTTTCTCGCGTGCTCTTGCATTTGGGCAAAGACAGCATGAGCTGTGGCTAGTTTGGTGCATTGGCTATATAAACAGACCAGTAAATAACACCTGCAACTGGCTATGTGGCTGTTGCCAGGCAATTCCTGACCATGTTTCACTTTTGATAAAAGCTGTTAAGACTATTAGACTGGAAAAGTATCAAGTTTGACTTCACAGCAGCTAATTTATTTTAAAAATAAACAAATGAGTAGAAGAATCCTGTCTGTTTAAGATAGCTATTCCTTTGGTAAATATAATTGAAAATAGCCACTGAATTCAAGGTGCTCAGAATAGCTGAGGTTGGAAGGTGTCTCTGGAGACTGTCAAGTCCAACCTCCTGCTTAAGGCAGGGCCAGCTAGAACAGATTGCCCAGGGCCATGCCCAATTTGGTTTCGAGTATCTCTGAGGACAATGTCTCCACAACATCTGTGGGCAACCTGTTCAGTCTCACCCTTACAGAATACTCGTAGGTAAAGCAAAAATTCCTGTATTTCAGTTTTCCCCCTTGCCTCTTGTCCTGTCAGCAGGACACCACTGGAAAAGGGCCACCCTCCTGCCCCTTAAGGTATTTATACACATGGATGAGATGCCCCTGAGTGTTCTCTTCACAAGGCTGAACAGTGCCAGTCTCTTCAGGTAGATACATGAGAAGCTCCAGTCCCTTAATAACCTTCTGGGCTCTTTGTTGTACTCACTCCAGTTTCTCTCTCTCTATCCTGTACTCTTCAAGTACAAGACTGCACATGTTTTCTGTACCTGTTCTTACAGTTCAGTACTGTTGAATGCATTTAAGCTTTATTTAAGTGTAGTAGGAGTAATTATTTTTTTGTACATCAAGTCAAGAATTTTTTTAAGTGTATTTGATTGATTTTTACGGGTTCATAATATATTAAAATTTGCAGAAGCTAAGGAAGGAATACTAGCCCATACTGTAAGGAGAATACTTTTCTGGTTATGCAGAGGAACAGCATCTTTTCTAGCACTAATAGCACTATTTGTTGTTCTGGACATGTGAATTTGGATCAAGGAGTTTGCTATGTTGAAGAAGAATAATGTTGGAATCCAGTCTTCTGATTATACCTGAAATTTTAATGAGATTTCTTCAGGCTACTGACTTCCCTCTCACACAGAAGTGCTACGACTATGTGATATTTCAAACTTTCTGAATGCATTATTTCACTGTGTTGTGAGTGCAAAAAAAGAATGTAAGTAGTATATTTGACTATTTAAAATATAGTTATAACTTTGACTACATTTATCTATGAACCTAAATACATATATAATGTACATAATACATATGTCTATGAAAGAATATATACATAAAGAACTGACTTGTAAAAATGTTTTAATCCTCCCCTTTTCTTCCATTGGGCTCTCAGACATAACTGATTTGCAAAGATGCCACATTATTCTTCAGCTGTGCACTGTCATTCTACAAAATGTTCTGTAGCATAGCATTCCTTTTACTGATCTGAATAATTCAGATTGGAAGAGCAAAGGACAAATGTAATGACCACGAACGGTGCTCATGTATAGATTTTTATGTTGCATGCGTTCCAGGAAGCGTGACATACATTTGCACCTTACCAAATTTGATTTTTTACATCAGTATTTGTATTCCCCCTTTGGGTAACTTGTCTCTCGGTTAAAGAAACATGGTGCATTCAAATACAAAGGTGTCAAATACAAGAAAAACATGGGGAACAGTCTTAGCAGAGTCTTAGCAAAATCTTAGCAAAGTCAGGCAGACTGAAGGGAAAGAGAACAATGCTAACCTACCAAGAAAATTCCCTCTGAGGATTTCTCCAATTGTAGAGATACTTCAATTTGAAATTTTAGGGGGATCACCAGCCAGTGTTACAACACAGCCTCTGAATCTACAACTGCTGTGCTTATTGTTTATTTCATACCATGCAATTTGTTTATGGAATAGTTTTTTTCCAACTACAATAATCATAACACAATGTGCCCTAAATGGCACTTTATCATAAGCTCCCCTCTGAAATAAACATTAATGTAAAAGTTATCTTCTGTCAGATACTTGTCNCCAACTACAATAATCATAATACAATGTGCCCTAAATGGCACTTTATCATAAGCTCCCCTCTGAAATAAACATTAATGTAAAAGTTATCTTCTGTCAGATACTTGTCTGTCAGGATTCTTGCTGATCAATATACTTTGAAATGCAAGTAATAATGGAAGAATTCTCTTCTTTAAGAAGCGTGTTTAGGGAACCTGCAGTTAGTGACCTAAATTTAAAGCACAATTATGAGCTCTAATTAGTATTTAACTAGTTTAATTGAAGAGAAGATAAATACCAATTTTTCAATTGATTACTGATTCTCTAATTTAAACATGGAAATAGGAAATAAATTGTTTTTAATGATCTATATATGTACATACTAATTAATTTTGTAGTGTATCAAATTAATTCCTCATCCAGCAAGAATTCAGCATTTTCCTGAAAACTTGGTATTAATTTTTTTTCTGGGTAGGCACATAAACCTAAAGGTCCAAATATTTAGGTTGGGTCAGATTTTCAGGAGATCAGTGCCTATGAGTATGCACAAATGAAGGTTGCTTTCTTCTAATTCCCTTTGTTCATAGCTGCTCAAGTAATGTAAGCAATTAACACACAGGAAATGGATTTTAAAACTTTATTTGTGTGATAATACTAAGTACTACAGTTTGAAGACAATACCTGCCATTAAATGGCTCAGAAACAGTAAGAAAGGGAACATCAGAGCAAGGTAAACCTAGGGGAGTAGTCAGTGGAGAACTGATAGAAATATTTTCAGTAGGAAAGCATTTTACACCATTTACTCTACTTTTAAAATCCCAGGGAAATTATATTAAAGCCTCAGTTTTCCTCCTTCCCTTTTCAGGGGGTTCATGAGAGGTAGAAGAAAAAAGTTTAATTAAATAAAAGTCTTCACATTGTTTTGCTGAAGGGCTTTGGTTAATTATTTGAATCCAGGTAATTCTCATGCTTAGTTACCACATACAGTCTAAGAATTTATTCAGGCGATATATATTGAAGTTAATAGTTTTTACATGTTTATGTGCAAACTAAGTGAACAATTTATATTTTCTAGTTTTACAGATCTATGATACTGTTTGAAGTTCAGTCTTTCCCCAGTTTTCAACTGAGTCAATTATGATTCATTCATATGATGGGGGAAAACTGTTGTGGTTCTCTCTGCGCAAAGGATCTTTCTTGCTCCATTGCTTCTCAGTCTCTTCTTAAGCTGAGAAAGAGACAAGTGCTACCCAGCATTTGTCAGAGCTATGATTTTTGTCCAGCAATATGCACAGGGTTTGATTTTAAAACTTGCATTTATTTTTTACTTTTCTAGATAAGTTTAATGGATCTGTTCCATTAAAAACTTGGCTACAGAATGTCTACACATTAGGGAGACTTCTTATGGTTCTTGTTGCACCTGAAAAAATAGTTTCACTTTCAGCACTAAATAGAGAGAGAAGAGCATCAATGTTCATACTTTTACAGTTTAACGTAGCAGGTGAGAGCTACTCTTCAGAATGGTTGTCATGCTAGTTTCAAAAAATACAAAAACATATGGACTTTCTGGAGTTGAGCAGTCAGTTCTGGCTGTGTGCCAGTATAAGTAAAATGTGTGGAAATGTAATGGCCCAGAGCAAGCTAATGAATGACAGTGTTGCACAAGATCTTCAGGGAACAACAAGAATATGCAGGTCTTAAATATTTATTTGTGTTTTTGGAGAATATGTAATATATTTTCTAATGTGTTTCAGAAAAAAAGTCTTCAACTGAAAACAAATATGATTTAAGTGAAAAAAAGCAGTAAGGCATAAGATGTAAAATTGGGAAATATTGTTTATTCAGAAGTAACAGCATTAGTAAATCAAGGCTGTGAGTTATTATGGTTCCTGCTCCTAAGCTGTGCATATACAACTACAATCTGATTCATTGTTCACAAAAAATGGCAAGATATGACAGGTGGATGGCAGTGATAAATTTAAATGTCGAGAAAGGGAAAAGAATAGGCAGTTATCCTGAAGTGGTGGTGCCATGTGTGTGGAGTTTGAGTACAGCTGTAGCCACCTAAATTCTCTAGCAGACCTGGGTTAAACTGTCATTACTGAAGTTTTACCCTTTTTATTGCCATTGTGTAATGCATGCATTGACAGATTCCTTGGATATCTGCTACTGTGCAGTCTCAGCTAGAAGTTCAGATTGGGACAAGAAGTCCCTGAGGACAGCTCTGTGGAGAGGGACTTGGAGGTTCCCATGGGTGAAAAGCTGGACGTGAACCAGCAGTGTGCATTTGCAGAGCAGAGGGGCAGTTGCATCCTGGGCTGGGTCAAAAGCAGTGGGAGCAGCAGGGCAAAGGAGGTGATTCTACCCCTTAGCTCTGCCCTCGTGAGACCCCACCTGCAGTGCTGTGTCCAGGTCTGGGCTCTTCAGCACAAGAAAGCGCTGGCACAGAGCAGGGGCATGTAATGATTGGGGGTTGGAGTAGCTCTCCTCCAAAGATGGGTTGAGAGAACTGGAGTTGTTCTGCATGGAGAAGAGAAGGGTCTGGGTAAACCTCATTGGGGCTTTCCAGTACCATAAGGAGGGTTATAAAAATGAGGGAAGGGGGCTTTTTATATGGCCAGATAATGACAGGACAAGGGGCAATGGCTTTAAAGTGAAAGAGGATGAGGTTCAGTTAGATGTTAGGAAGAAAATCTTTGCTCAGAGAGTGGTGCAGCACTGGAACAGGTTGCCCAGAGAGGCTGTGGATGCTCTATTCCTGGAAGTGTTCAAAGCCAGGCTGGATAGGGTCCTGAGCAAACTGATCTAGGGAGTGGTGTCCTTGCCCATGGCATGGGATTGGAACTAAATTACCTTTAAGGTCCCTTCCAACCCAAACCATTCTGTGATTATATGATTCATGCAGGAATATTATTTTGATTAATGTGAATGTTCTATGCACATCTGCTGGATAGCACAGATTGAACATTGCTCTACAGGGATGCAAGACTTAACATCTGAACTTTGACTCTGAAACATGATGATGTCCATGGCAAATCACTATTCAAAGACTATTTAATGAGAATGTGTCCTAATGGTTTAGTTTACAAGAGAGAGAGAAAAAATCTTTGTAGTTGTGATAGCACTTGATAATGTTGAACTTTGAAAAACACACTGTATTTAAGTTAAAAGAAAGGTTGCTGTTTACTGTACTTTTAGCTTCTTTACTTCTTCAAAATTCCTATTTTTAAAGTGACAGCAGATGCTTGTTTGTTTGTCTGAGGCGGAGTGCTTTGGTACCAAATTAAGTGGATGAATGCTATTTTTTAAATCAGACTGTAATAGTTCAGAAAGATGTGTTGCTTTCCTCAGAAGAGTTTTCCATTTAAAAAGAAAAACTGGTTTTTTCCATACATTTGTAGTCAGAACTGGGTTGCTTTCCAGCACAGGCTTCTACAGTGATTACAGTCAGGTGCAGAGGCACCAGCCATTATTTTGGAGGAAAACAGCGAAGTTTTCTTTATTGGGTCTCATGGTAGGAAACCAAATAAAAGTTGCAATCTAGACCATTTATAAATTAAGGACGCTGCAATCTATACAAAGTGTTTATTCATGTACTTATACATATACCATAAAAACTGTGGTAATTAGCTACACAGATTAAATCCTCTCCAGTTTAAGTATTGAGTTTCAAATCTCTCCTGCTGCTCAGTAGTGCAGGGCTGCTGTCTCACAGACTTTCTTAGTGGAATAGTTCCAGCATGCAGGGCTCCTGGAGGTGGTCTTCTAAAGAACTTCTATGGTTTCTGCAAGAATGAATTCTTGAAAGTAGCTCTGAATGAACAGACTAATTTTATACTCATAGGCTATCCAAGACAGGAACACATGAAAGCAGGGAACTCTGAGACAAATATTGGATATAGATGATAACAGTGGCTTCCTGACACTGCAGAACTCCACTGCATTATGGAACCAAGCTCTAATCAGACCTTAGTCTCATGCAGCAGTCCGTGTTGAATCCATGGTGCTGTGCTACTTGCCAGTGGTGTGATGCAGCAGCATTAGATGAGCTGCGCAGTGCCTCAAAAGCTATACTGTGTCTTCTTTTTCTTCGATATCACATCAAAACTGATCAGAGAATTAGCTCTGAAACAGAGTAGGCTATGTTCTCTGGCAGTTCAGGAAAATAAGCAAGTAACTTATTTTTCTCTCTTCACAAAAAACCCTTTTCCCTACCTTTTCAGTGAAAGCTGCCTGTTCTGCTGTCAGTTCACCAAGCATTCTCCAAACCCTAACAAGCAAAAGGAGTCCAAATGAAAGGATAAGACAAAGTCTGTTTTAATGAAAAATGTATGTAATTTAGGTATTCTGGGGCCTCGGCACTAATTGCTTAATCTTGTCATTCTTTTCAGTTGTGTTAAATTATTTCCAAATACAGATAAAAAAGGGTAGCAAAAGGAATTAAATTAATTAGTTGGGTCTATTAGTCACAGTCCTCTAATAATAATGTAAAATGCAAATGCTTTAGCTTTAGGAACTTTGCAGGGAATTTTGCTTCTTTGATGTCATAGTATAGAAGAAGCATGTCAGAATTTGCCTTCTCCAAGCACTCAAACTGGTCTTGATTTCTCGCAGGGTGGATCTTGCAGGTCTGTTTATTCCTAACTTTCACAGCTTGGGAAGAGGACAACACTTGAACTTGCCAGTATACAGGAACTCTGATTTTCTTGTTTGTTTGTTTGTTTGTTTGTTTGTTGTTTGTTTGTTTGTGAGAGGAGGATGGACTGATGATGTGGAGAGGAGAGGTTTGGACAATGAAGAATTGACTTTGAAGTGCACATTTCAGGATATCCACTGTTTAGATGCCAGAAACTTGAATGTGTGGAATAATTTTCAGATGCTGATTGCATTACACTGCTTGGCTCTGACACACATATTTTTGCAGGGGAAGTATGGACATAACTTGAAGGATACAGAGTTTCTTTATTAACATCAAAAGCAGTGTGACCCACTGTATCATGGCAGAGGCATTTTATTCAGGTGACAAACACCCTCTAAAGATACTGTAGATACGTTGAGACTTAGACTTATCCTTTTTAACTTGACATGTAGCTGACCACTGTCAGTGATTGGAGCATGTATTAAAGAAACAAGGAGATTTTAGCATCCTTGCTTGTTTCGAGGGTTCATTTTGTTCTGAAAAAAGAAAATCTCATTTTTAAGCAATTAGTGGAGAAAATGCATCTTCTGTGAGAAAGGATCCTTAACTATGTTACATACATAGTAACTGACCAATTAAAATCTGGTATTTTCTCAAATGAAGAAGTTGAAAATTTCTGTCATTACAGTCTGTAGTGGTAAGTCCTCATACTTTTAGTGGAAAATTATTTCTTCTTATCTGGTGGTATTTATTCTTTTAAGACATTTGTCTCTTGGCAAGTTCAGTGTTACCAGCCTCTGTGCCTCTGTTGGAGGATTATTGCTCTATCTTTGTGTTAAATAGAGCTACACCTTTTTCCCTTCCACTTCTTCTTTGCAGTTTTGTTTTGTTTTGTTTTTTTTAAAGCTGTCAAGCTGCTGATGTAATTAAGGTTTAGAAAGAAGAGAGGGTGTGGGCTCCTGAAAATGTTAAAGACAGGTTAATTCTAAACATGGCTTTGCATGTTGACATTTCCCAGTTAAAAATCAGCTTCATAGTGGATTTCTCTTGAATCTTTGCCATGATATACTGCCAGCAAATGGGAGTGGTGAAAAATACTGGGAAGACCAGTGACTGCTAAAATAACACAAAATAGTGCTGCTGTCATCACCTGTTGCCACAACATAGAATTCAACAAAAAATGCATGCAATAGAAGACCTTAGAATATTTGACATCATTGTGTATACAGCTCCCATTCAAGAAAATAATTTATATCTTTTTCATTCTATCCACAGATACTTGATAATTGGTCATTGTGTTTTAGTTGACTTGACACCAAGAATCTGGTTCCTTCTAGTATACATATAGAACTTCTCTGAAATGTTAAGAAACTGCTTCCATTTTAATAAGCAGGGGATTCAATCCTGAATATCTGATATCAAAAGCAGTTGTTTTAGGCCTCATCTTGTAATCGGGATGCATTTTGGTATTTTAATCCTATTCTTAGTATTGGTGGGACATTAGAGAAGTAAAAGAAAGATGCATTTAGTTTTTCATCTCTTTGCAGAACTATGCTTACCATAATGCTACTTTGCTTGGATACATAAAGTTTGAGTATATTCTTCTTAAGGCGTCTTTTGAATTTGATCCTGTCTCCATTATAGAAAAAATAAAAAGAAGTTGTTACAACTTCAGTGGAAATTTTGGACAGCAGCAAATCAAAGATGAGTTTTGGGGATTTTTTTGTACTGCAAAAATATTCAATTCCTAGCTACCTATGTAAAGTATGAGGAAATTGCTGAACACTGCCTGCAAATAAGTACAAACTTCTTAATGAAAATCCAAACCTTAAACTGGCAACACATCAACCTACTTTTGAAAGTAGTGTGTTCTTTTCTCAATATGTAATATTATAACTACTGAAATAGACAAAAACCCCAACAAAAATTTATTTTAAAATCTCAGGAATATTCAAACACTGTGTAAAAATCTAAACTTTTGGAGCCTTAATGTTTGCTTTTCTAAAAAAATTAAATATTATTTAGGTGTGTAAAAGATTAAGAATCCCTGTTGTGAAAATGTTTTTAGTAGTCTAAATTATATCAGTTGAAATGGAAGAAAACATTGTCTTAAATTTGCTTTTAAGTAGTATTCATTGTTAAAGAGTAAAAAGAGTCTGTTTTAAAGAAATTTTTAAGTAGCCATCTGGAATGGAATTAGAACATTTATACAACATTAGTTTACCTGTGGTTTTGGATTATAAATCTTTCCAGTAGGTAGGGAACTAAAGATAGTTGAGGTTTTCATAAAAATTTTATAAAGTCTTATCAGCCACAGAATCACTTCAGAGCAAATGGAAAAAATCATGGATTGTTCAGTTGATATTGCAGCAACTAGTGGAGAGTTTGGACAATGCTGTTCAACTCTCTTGATGAGAACCAAAACTTTTTCATAAGTCATTCAAATAGAGATTAGCAAAGACAGTGCTAGAAAGCCGCTTTACAAAAGTAAAATGAACACAGTTTGATATGTTAAGGTGCAGCAATTGTTCAAACTTACATGTCATTATAAACTAATACTGAAGTTTTTGCTTTTTTTGTGGTCAATTGTCTCATTTTCCAGGCAATGGCCTGGAATACTGAACTTTTCTCTGATGAAAAGTTAGCGATTTTTTTTGCCAAATTTCATGTATTTCCGTATAAAATCACTGCTTTGAAACATATGTTTACAGTCATAAATAGTGTTTTACTGCATACATACTTTAATTTGGAGTATATTTTGTCTAAAATACTCATAGATCTTGAACAGAAGGAAGTTTGCAAACAGGAATTACTCCTCCATGGTATTTCTGAAGCATTTCTGCTCATGAAAGCAGGAAATTGAAGCCATTGAAATTTAGTGAAGAAAAAGAGTGAGACCTCACCCTCACATAGCTGGTCACATTGTGACTGCATGGTTCCCCCAGAGTAAGACACTTCACAATACATTTTTTGCACTTCTGCTTATTTGAAATATTGTTCACTTCAGCAGCCGCTCCAAAGCGAACTGCTCTAAGGGTCTCAAACGGTAGTTGTTCTGTCTTTCATGTATATTTTTAATAAAATTGTTATGGTTTTTTTAACTGTTTAGATATTTTTACCCAGAAGAATTATTTATTTTTGTTGAATCAGAAGAAAAATAAGGCTTTATTCTACATTATGTAAGTGCTTCGTAACGGTAATATTTTAGGAACATTCCTATTCCTGCAGTTAGGTTTGTCTTTGGGCAGTCTGTTTCTGTGACAGCTTTTGGAATTCCAGGAGTGTCCCAGTCAAAGCTAATATATTTTCAGTGTAACATGGACTAGTACATAGAAAATTAACATTATCTATATTACACAGTCAGCATTATTATGTATATCTCTGTTTGCTTTCTTCACCTGAACTGAAACTGGTACTGTCATTTCATTATTCATATATATTGATATGTCTTTATATTGGTGGTAAAAAAGATGGGAAAAATTCACACCTTGTTAATAACTGCTCGATTATTCTTAACCTTAGGAATTATGGGACAAAAGCAAGCATGTTTAATTGGTTTTTAAGTCCCCTAATTCTATTTATTCATGCATGTTTGTCCTTTAGTTATGTATGGAAATAGATTTGACTCCTGGTTTAAATCAAATTTTTTAACTGAGAGACGAAAGATGCATGCCTTTGTAACAGATGTTGAATAAGTCTGTCAGCTATACACTGGCTCAAGCATTGTACAGTACATCTACACTGTGTACTAGGAAAGAACTTTGAGAGAATAAGGTTGAGGTGTAACAGTAATTCCTCAAGGTTCGTATTTTGGGAGAAAGTTACTTCTGTATGCTGCTCATAGTCAAGTCTTCTCTTGAAGAATAAGGCTTCCAGCCACACCTGCTAGCTAATGTACATTCATTGAGGCAGGTTATTTGGTTGTTTATGAACCTCACCACAAATTCCCTGGAAGGTGTGCTAACTTGTTTGGAGATGTGATTAACTGAAAGTTTCCTTGGGAAGCCTGAAAGCTCAGAATTTTGGAAAAAAAATATTATTATAAATTGCTTTGACATACAGAGAAAGATAAAAAGGGATAGTTTAGACAACAGAATCAATTTTTGAAACCCTTCTACATTTTATATATCTTTTATATATTTTTCTATTGTTAGCTAATCCTTTGTGAAAGGACCTAAACCAAAACCCGGGTAATTTGAAGATGTCCACCTCAGAGGGTTAATATAATGGCCTGTGTGATCAAGTACCAATAACTTGAGTCATTTACCATACACTCCAGCTGTGGCATTAAACAGCTTTTTTTATTCCATGAGGGCCTTAGTTTGATGATACAAGCTTTCAGTGCACCCTGGCTGCAAGGCTGTAATGTACACGAGATGCTTATTGATCCTGCAGCAGCAACAGAACTTTCTCCCTGGTCAAAATCCTACTGGGTATTGGTGTGCATACTGTGCAAAGTAGAGGTAAAAAAGGAAAATGGGGGAGGCAGGTTTGTGACTTCCTCTACAGTGAGTGCCACAGCTCCTGCAAGAGCAACATCATGTCCTAGCCAAAGAGACACATGGCTGGCTTTCCATTTTCTGCAGGATTCCTTGCTGTGGGAAATTTATTCACTGCAATGTTGAGTGGTACACACAGAACCGTAAATAGCTAATCTAAGCTCAGGATTGTTTCCACTTTGATGATCCAAATACTGAGCAATTTGCAGCTTTTGCACATAAATCCAAAATACTAATGCCTCAGGTAGTATTTCTAAAGTGAGCCCAAATATTTTTTCAAAGTTCTGTATCTCATATTTTTAATTTGTATTTTGTTGAAACTCTTGTAATGGTAGAGTCCTTAAGGACAGGTCAGAAGGCTTATAGACTGTTGAATGTGTGACAAAGAGGCCATAAAGAATCTGGTCAGATGTAGCTAATTAAAGGTAAATGAAGGACAGCTGCTTTTTATGTTGCCAGCACATCTTTGATCTGCTCTACCCCTCAGACCTCTGCGGGCAAGGTAGTTAAATACAAACTAGGAGGCCTATTTTAAAGACATTAAAACCCTCCAGGGCAATCGAGTGACAGTCCAAGCAGCCATAAGCTGTTTGCTTTATTCATTAGAGAACTTTAAATGTGTCAAGAAATAAAATAATGTCCATGCTCTTAGATCAGCATTAGCAATGAAGATTACAACAGCTCTGGGACGTATGAATGGGCAAACTTCTTATGAAAACAAGTTTACTGAGAAGCATTTTACTATAGCAGCAACGAAAATATCGGTTACACATTTTTGTTGCAGGAATATTGATTCAATATGCATTGAAATATCTGAAGCTGTAGTGACACAAACATCATGTAACCCAGCGCTGACCTCAGTGGTCCCTTCAGTAATGGTTTAAAAAACTTCCATTTCAGACACACATGAAGGAAAGAATATGTCATATGTGAGTGACATAATAGCCTGTAATACTTGCTGAAAAATTTATGGAGAATTTGCACAATATACAGCCTTTCACTTGTGTCTAGAGACTCAGATACTGAAGTTTGTAAACTGCAAGTGTTTATTTTATAACGCAAAATTTCAATGTTAATATAGCATCAGAAAGACTAACTAAAGAAAAAATCAGTTAGCAACTCTTTATTTCTAGTCATTTTGGGAAAAGTGACTTTGCACAGAAGTATTTGTGAATCCAACTCAGTGTATTTTTTGAAAATTATTTGATATCCTAATGTTTTTTATTACTATTTTTAAATAGGAATTTAAATGATAGTTAAAATTAATCAAATTCCTGTGACATTCTAAATGGTAAATTCTGATGATCCATGCCATATTGCCTCAATAATATTTAAGAACTTGAAGAAAATACTTGCTTTTGTTTATGTTGTGTGCTGTGTTTTGCTCCATTTTCTTTGGTGTGAGTACCTAAATGTCACCTTGTTTGACTGCATAATCAAACCCTCCATGCTATTTAGCCTCTTTAGAACAGCTTTGGTATTTTAAAATCAGATGTATGAAAAGTCTAGAATTCTAAAACTGCGTTTTTGACTATGTCATAAATGTGAATTCTGTGGGTCATACCGTACAAAGAGTATTTCTACATAGCATTTTGCCTCAGTAAGGCTCTTTGTGAGTAGTGCAGTTAGAACTGCATCCCTGTGAAAGTAGTATATGCTCTTGGAGTCTGGAAAAACCTTTCTCCCAAAGACATGTAGCTCTAGTAGAAGATTCTTTGTTACTAGCCACTGATTTTTGCTGGTCAATTTGACAATTCCTTCTAGTCTCACTATAAATATATTTAACTGTGCATAATTTAAAATTAACTCAATCCTCCAATTGTCACAGATTGCTCTAATGGCAGATATATAAGTATCTGTCAAACCATAGGCATGAGTTTAATCAAGTTGGTAGATCAGTGAAACAATGACTTAATTTTGCATTTTAAAGTGCACAGCAAATAAAAAAAATCATATTAAACTGGAAGATGGCCTTTGTCTTTACTCAGTACTTAGGGAACATAAATGAGCATTGAGCAGTTTAAGTGAAGCATATTAAGAGATTCATAGAGCTGTATTCTAGGCAACAGTAGGTATAAAGATGTGGTTATTGTTGGCAGAATGAGCATCATTTCCTGATTTGACTGATTGTGGCTTGAATGTTGTAGAAAGCAAACAATGAATAAATTTGTGCTAAATTTAGAGCAGTTTAAATACATGCTTTGAACATTAAAGCTAAATATTTTTTACCCTGGAGGCAAGAAATACAATGATAAAATATTGCAGAATTCTGATAAATGTAAGTTAGATAGACATTGTTGATTGAGAACCCATGTTTTTGAGGAACGTGTTTACAGCTATCTCACTCACATTGTATCAACATGTATCAGCTTGGCTGTGTGTTAGACTGAAAAAATGTCTATACTATGGTAGAACTACTATGAAAGGGAATTATAATTGCTTGGTAGGACCATTTGTCACCAATTTAAACATCCAATAAAAATAAGTCAGAAAAAAGGAATTAAAATATAAGAATTATCTCAGGGGGGTTATTTTTTTCATTTTTCCAACTAAGTCCCCAAGGCAAGACAAATACTTTCTCAATGTGTTCCTTATTGACAAATGCTGAATTGCAAATATTGTTTTATCATTACTATAATAACCTCTCAGTACTTGTATTTGCATGTATTTTCTCATATTTGCCCTTCCAAAGGTATAAAGCTTTGTGCACATTTGCCCAGGTATAGATCACAACTTAGGTTTGAGTATCTTTTATTCAGACATGACTGTTTAAGAAGACGCATACCATTTTCTGTCTTTATTCATGTAATTGCTGTAAACCAATTTTCAAGCTCAGCAAACATAATAGACTGCAATTATATTTGTTTTATATTTGCAATAGAACTGTACAGTTTCCCATCTGGTAATAATGTTCTCTGTAGCTGGGCAGGCAGCAGTGAAATGCAGCAGATACTGGGTAAGAATTGTGAGCACCAAAGATGAATAGTTGGAACTTTCTGATGTGAGCACTGAGCATGAGCATGTTTCTAGCTAGGTCTGTGTATTGGGACTTGGAGGCTGAAGGGGGTTTATGTCTGGGCAGCAGCTGGTCTAGACAAAATGCTGCCTGAAACACACATTTCCAGCTCCTGTCTTCCACACATCTAGGATGTGATTCTCCTGCCCTTGAGGAATCTTTGCTTGAAACCTTGAAGATTAAAATGTTTGTTTGCTGTAGCATATAACCAAGGAACCATTATTATTTCAATACAAGCTCAATGGCTTTAATGGAGAGAGCTTCAAGAACACTGACCATAAATACTATAGACCAAACAACAAAAGTTTCTATTTGCCACTGAAGTCCAAGGTGGTTTGGTTTTCTTTTTATTAGAAAGCCAGGTAATCACTGTTCCCAGCCCTGCTTTTGGGTTAGCAATTCCAGATAGCAGTGCTACACTGACAGGTTGCATCTGCTAAGGAGCACTGTTACCTAACAAGAAGCTGAGCATGACCCACTCCTCCTGTAGACATGCAAAAGACTTATAAAATGTGACTGTAAACCATCAGCTCCTCCTGAGATCCTCCTGTGATCAGCCAACACATTTTAAACACAGACATCCTTGTCTACACCAAGGGGAAAATCATATTCAACAACTTGTTTAATTAACGTGTTTTCTAGTGTATTTTCTCCGTGTAGACTAGGTCTCTGAGGAAGAATGACTCATGAATACAGCACTGCCATTATGGAGTACTTTTTGGAGTAACTTTCCATTTCTCCACATTTTCTAAGGAAAGCATTGATTTGGCTCCTTACCTAAAACGTTAATTAATGGTTGTGAGGAGCTCCAGGGTACCATTAGTTAATCCCATACTACATCACTAAATAGAAACCTGGGCAAGAGTTAAAATAAGTGTCACTTTCTTAAGTGAAGGCTAACAGGTAGGTCTTTCTCAGCACAGTCTATGCATGCTTCTGTATAGTTTTCCTTGGAGCCTAGTTGACATGTACAACAATTGAGAAGGGCACAGTACATGACTTTCCCTAGCAAAGGAGTGAGCATTGGCTGCCCAGTGAACCTAACATTTTGTGGACTTTTCTGAGGAAGATATACCCTTACAGAACAAATAAAAGCTTTATGTGTCTGTGATGATGAAGTCAGACAGCCAGCTTATAGAAATTAATTAACCTGTGCAGAATTGACTGCAGGGATGCTTTTTTCCAGGCATTGATTGTTTATGAAATAATGCTCTTACAATCAGGAAGAGAGTCCATGCTTCATCTTGTCAGATGGAGTGTTTTAGCCAACAGAAAAGCATATTTAAGAGGGAATTTGTCATTGTTTTTATTAGGATACAAAGATCAACACAAGATTCTTTCTGTCAGACTTATATTCTCAGAAGGAAATGCATAGTACGCATAAAATATTTATGATCATTTTGTACATTGTAACTATATCTATGTAAAAGCCAAAATAAATATCAACTGTTCCAGCTATACAATATACAGTGCCTGATGTGTTTATTGCCACATTTTCTATGACCAGTCTCCTGTCTGTTGTGTTTCTCCAGTGACTGTGTTATTCCAGGGAAATGAGTAACACAAGGGGAGGAGGGTGCATAATGACTTCTACACTGTAGGGGGTTGTCTGAACTAACACATGGATCATGCTCTACATCTCTTGAATCTGTGTTGAATCTGTGTTCATGTATTATGCAGAAAACACATAGAGGGTGAACTGCTCAGGTTTCTTTGAAACAAATCAGTGTCTATCACAGGCACTTCACACTTTTCAGTTCATATGCTGAAGATAAAAAGATAAGTCCTCTCCTAAGGAGAGTCCAAACCCCAAGTGGTTCTGTTTTCATCTGTGTTATTTTGCAAGAACTGTTAACTAGATTTCATTCTTTCCTTCCCTGTGCAGTGAATAGATGAAGTATTGAAACTCTTACAGATATAAGGAGAGCTATAATTCTGCGCTGTTGAAATCTCAAACTTTGACATTTTGCGAGATGGATTGTTACACTTACAGCACATTTTAATCAATGTCATAGTATTCTCAAGCCATGTATGATTATTGATGCAAGATTTGTGTGAATGATGGAATAGAGCAACAAAGAACAAAGGAACTCAAAATAGTCACCAGTCACCAAAATGTTTGCATTGAAGAGATGTACGTGAAGATTGCCCGTTTGAAATTTTAAGTGTGAATCTTGTAGAGGGAAATGTAAGGTAATTCATAATGGGAAACAATTTAAAGACAGAAGATATTAGTTGGAAAGGGAAAATGCTTTACTAGGGAGGGTCAGTTTGGGGGTCAGTGTTTTCTGTCATTTTATTCCCTCCATGGGCTCAGTTACTGAGCAGAATGTTTTACATAATAGAATTCTGGACTCCCTTCTTGGTTGTTGATATTCCACTTGTGTACACTCAGAGCATGTCAATGATGACAGCTGGTTGTTTCTTCAACACACAGATTTTGATTATGTCGTTTTATGGTGGGTATTTGGTTTTCACAGGGAATGTTTTCCCACCCAGAAGACAATAAATGTTGGACTGATCCAGTAATTGTTCTTTCCTATATTTCCTTTGGGCTCTTGTTCAGCTAGTTGGATCTGAGTTGTTTTAAACATAATTAGGCCATCATAAATCACTCTGGGCTCGTTTGCATGTGGCATCACCAAGGAGACCCAATGGGACAATTAGAGTATTTTTTTGGACAATGTATCTGTAACTATGTTAACTACTTTATCATGGAAATAAAGTTTGTAAACAGTAGTCTTTGCAGAATGACAAGTTAAGATATATTGCACCCTGATAGAGCTGTTTAGTAAATTAGATTTTCATGGTGCTAATTGAATTTGTCACAAAGCTGATGAACATTTGCTAAAGAAAGAGCAATATATTTTATTTTATTGAGCACATCTCAGAGTGCTTGTAAGTAGGGCCACCACACTTTCTGGGCAGGCTATCAAGTAGGATGTTGTAATGATTTGCATGACTACTATAAGAGATGGAAAAATGTAGCCTGTGTTTGTAGCTGTTCCATTAGTGTCTTGCACAGTGTGCAGTCCTTTGGTGCTCTTCAGAGAGCTGTGTCATAATCCCTGCGTCTTTTGAAGAATTCTGTCTGCTGAAATCAAGTAACTATACGTCATTTAAAACCTGGTGTGTAATTATATGATGAGACAAAGGAAAGACTGAGAAAGGCAGATAACCAATAGAATTCTGAAGTTATCAAAACAGAGCCCTTGCCAAGGACCTTGGAATTCATCTGATTCAGTTGCTGGAAAAATGCCTGAATTAAAAATTATCCTACAAGGACCAAGAAAATCGAGCCAAATTCTGGCACTCTACAGTTTTCTCCCAAAATGGTCATTAATGCTGCAAAAACAGAATAGGGTGAACAACCCTTGGCCCCATGCTTGGCCCCCTACTGTAGGCTCTATCTGCCAAAATAAGATGGAATAGAAGATCAAAAATGGGGTGAGGGGGAGAAGGTTGGAAAAGGAGAGCTTAGAAAAAGAGGGTGTTTGGAAAGGGAAAAACTCATAGGCAATGCCCCTTGCCAGCACTGAAATACTTGGTTGCAGCTCCACTCACAAGGCACCTGTTGGCAGCTGTTGGAGCAGTTTATAGATTTTGGGACAGTTCCCTTATGTTAAATGTAATATAGTCTTATTTTAGTAAAAGAGAAGCAATTCTTGGTCAATAATTACAGCAATAAATAAACTTGCACAGAAATAACAACGATAGCTTTTGCTTTCATTGAAAAAATTGCCTCTTTTTAATGAATCACATTACTACTAATATTAATATCCTTTGGCTGATATCACCTATGTTGTCTTCCTTTTATCCAGAACTGAAAAAAAAAAGTTGCATGGAATGAAAAGAAAATACAGCAAAATAATGATCATAAGTATTAACTTGATACTGTCCTTCAAACTCAGTGGCAGGAAACTAGGGATCAGGGACTGTCTGGCAAATTTTGTGTTTTGCAATCTTTATGCATTAGACTGTAATGATAGAAAATAATGAAAATTGTTTGTGTTAAATTAGAGCTCTCAGCAAGTATTTTATGTTTGGAACTCATTTTAAAAATTTTAATATCTTCACAAACTTTAATGTAAATTCCTGTTAAATACATTTAATAAAGAATTTTAGCATTACAATTTACACCCTCCTTCTGTTACTAACTCCAAAAGTAACTTGTGTTTATGTGCAAAAACTTTTGCCATTCTTTCTTGTTGTAGAAATAGCTTATTATTAATTAGGATAAATGTATAACAGTTATCAATAATATGTGTATTCAAAATATAAAGTATATCAAGCAGAAAATACACTATTCTTTTTAAAGATAGGTATTTATTATGGGCTGAGCTAAAAACTTAAGACAGTGACATCTGAAATAGGAGAGCATCTAGTGGAACATAAGCATGTGGTTAGTTTCAGTGGGACTGTACATTATACACGAATAAAGGAATTTGCAGATATTTTAACTTGAAGAAGAATGCTTTCCTGAATCAAGATTTTTAGAAACTTAGCTCCGAATCACCAAAAGACACATTCGTTATTACAAAAGCTTTGTAATTATTTTTACAATAATCATAAATAAATTAAATAAATGCATTCAAATATTGTAATAAGTGTAGTCTTCACAACCTGTTTCCTCATGATGTAGCATTAAATTTATTATGCTGGGTAAAAAGTGTGGGTGAACACCCACATTTACTAGTTTAAAACTCCTAATAAGCCAGGGCACAGAAACTTCAAAAACATTGTAATTATTATCTAGGACATACATGTATGTACTTTCTTGGCATTTCAAAATCCTGTAAGATTTGTGTAGTGGTTTTTACTATGTCTACAGATTGACAGATCTATAAAATACTCTTTTACAGTGGTTCTAATAAATACACCTTTGTTTGCTCTTTGGAAAGAGGCTTACATGCGAAATGGAAAGTACAGTAGGTAAACCTAAAAAATTTAACTAGAAAGTTCTCCCTGGGTAATGTATGGACTTTTCATGAGGAACAATAACAGAGCCAACTTTGAATGCCCTTTGACAGGGGCATTTGGGACCTTCCAGATCTCTCTTACCTTGGCATTGGCTCCTTGAGATTCACACTCTCTTCAGGGATGTGGGAAGTCCCCATTGTGTGAATCAAAATGCTAGTGATGGGCAGTGGAGCAGGAAGGGGAAAAGCCAGGACTACACATCAGCATCAGCACAGGGCAGGACAGGACAAAGATCCAGTGAGGCTGCAGCTCAGATACTCAGGAATCTGCTGTCATCTTAACATCAAGTTCATCTGAGCCACCAGAGCAGTCCTGCAGTGTCCTTAGGAATTTTTCTTATATGACAGAGAAACAAGTGCCAACCTGAACTCCCTTCCTTTGCTACTCTCAAGAAGAGTTTATATATTTATTTGTGTTGCCAGTCAAATGTTCCCACTGTTCTTAAGTCAGAAAACTGAGCAAAAACTAAGATTAATTTGATTACATAGCTGAAGTCCTCACTTTCCCCACTCATATGAACAACTAGCACCATTTTCTGTTGAAAATCCCCATGGATTATATAGACTATAGAAGAGCATGTTTAATATATGAGGTGTACAAGTACTGCATTATCAATGATATATGTGGGTTTTTCAAACTCTTTTCAAACTTCAAATTTCAAAAACTGTTGGAGCCAATGAAAATTAAATTATTTTTTGTACAAATTCTTATTAGGCCTTTCTTTGTTATTCTTTTATAGGTCTTGTAGAAATTTGCCTGATGCATCCCCTTGATGTAGTGAAAACAAGGTAAGATCATGCTTGAACAGGTTTTGTTGACACTGGAAGATATCCAAATTACAAGCTGTCAAAAAATAAAATCCTAGAACTTCTCCCAGTGAGATAACTTGTGCCTCTAATGACATTTATATTTACTTACCTGTATTTACAGTATTTGACAGATGGAATTTGAGTAGCATGGCACATTTCTGATTAGGGGTCATCTAGAGGTGTTAAATATGCTTATGACATGTATTTTACTCTAGTAACACAGTGCTATGACATGAAAATGGCTAAAGTTAAATTCACTTAGTATATGCAATATCTGCAGTAATACTTTTATATGTAATTGGAAATTACCATATTGCCTCCAAAGTAATTTTCATGGATTTTAATAAAAATAGTAAGAGAAGATGTTCCATATTCTCTTTGTAAACTAAATAACTTCATGATTTTATCTTTTTAAAAATCTTTTAATCTGTCTTTATTTTTGTTTTGTTCTTATATGAGTATAAGTGATTAAATGACCTCAAAATTTTGCTGAACTTAGGTTTTTTTTTTAATGTTGGTTACCAAAAAGAAAAAAGAATATTTGTGTTTCTAGCTTCTGGAATATCCTTTTCTTTTCTATGCTTTTTAGTTTTTACATAAATTCACGAGTGAGTGTTCCTGTACATGAAAAGCAAACCAGAATGGAGAAGCATACTGATAGAAGGAGAAAACTATTCATGCCATGTGCCAGTTATTACCATATACTGTTCCTGGAGCTCTATTTGTGTCACAGTCATGTAGGTAGAAAAGCTTCACTAGGAGACTATTCAGCCCCAAACAAATGATGAGGACAGCTGTGGTCTCTGGAATATGCTTGAAGTTGTCAATTATGACTTCACATTCTAGTTCCAGTTAGCCAACATGTGAGCTTTTTATGGATGCATTTTTGGCTTCTGTTTAAATCACATTCTGTGAGCTGCCTAAGACTTTGAGATGCCTTTTTTTGCAGGCTGCATTTTGCAGAAGGAAGGCATCTGTCTGTGGTCATTGCCCAACACCAGGAGACAGTTATTCGGGCTACATTAACTGCTGCTGAGTGCTGTAGGTCCTCCTAGGGTTTGGAGTTTCCTGAGGCAATCCTTCCGTATCCCTCTGTAATGTGGAATGTGTTGATTCATACAGAGACAATGTACCTGGCAGTTCTGAGGGTCCTCTCTGCCCCTCCATGTACCACTGAAACAATGCTATTAAAACAAGACTTTCCTAAGACTGAAATTAAAGGAGCAACAGGGTACAAGCAAAACAAATACAAGACCAAATTTAAAAGAAAAAAGTCTGTCTTGCTCTGCTGTAAAGTGGTCCCAAAAGGATGCACTTTAGTGACTTCATTTTGGCAGGTTGGGCTATAACTCACCTATAGCTTTTAAGCTTTGGTTTTACCTCTCCCTGTTTCCCTCTTTGTACTGAATTAGGAGTCATGTTCTTTTGTAGTAAGAATGTAGATCATTCGTAATTTAGTGTAAGCCACATATCATATGTCAGTAAATGCATTGATTGCACATCTGTACTGGCAGTCAACAGATGTACTTTCAGTTTTCTGATAGAAACCACACAGTGGGCTCTGAGACAAGGACAGATTTCCCTGTGTCTCTTTGAGATTTTACTGAGTTTTACACACTTTCAGCAGTGAAACAACTTTTCAGATCTGACATCCAGAAATGTAAAGCATTAAAGAGTATATGGGGATGTTTGTGAAGCTGTAACAATCCTTAAAAACACAATAAAGAGTAGTAAAAATGAGGAAACCCTTAAATGTGAAATGTGAGTCCATAAACAGTGGAATTTTTAGAAAGAACAGTAGTTGTGCAGAAGAAATCAGATTATAGATCAAAGTAAAACTGAGGGGCTGAATCACATTTAAAAATCCATTAAACAAATTTCTTCATTTGAAGAAACTTCCATTGAGTTAACTCTTCCATTGAGTTAGCTGCAACTCTTTGCAGAAGTGGGCAGCACCCAAGTGATAGTTTTTCAAGTTTGTTGATGCAGATGTATTCAGAGATATTACACAGATTTTGCAGTAACTTTTCTGCAGATCTCAGCAGATGGTAGTAGTTGAAAATACTTACATTTTGAAAGCAAATGACAAAACCAAGAATAGAATACCCTTTGATCTCATCCATCATTTTGTTCTATGTTCTTAACATCATGCTTCTTCCTTTCATTTTGTAATGGTCTCAATTTACTATAGCAGATTAATTCTTTGATGGCCTTGAAAGTTCAAATGAAACATTGCTTTTAATTCTGAACTTTGGACATAGAATGTTTTCTAATACATTTTCATTGACTTTATTCCCTTCTTGCAGTGCCTCTAAGTTGTGTTGTGTACTTAATCTTTCCCAACATGGTATTGATAATCCGCCATTTCCTAATCACTTCCAGCTATTTTAGTTTTGGTGATTGGTTTAGGGGTTTCTTCCTTTTGGTTAGGTGAAAGGATGTATGAAAGCTCCATTTGTTGCTTAATTTTTATGGTGTTTTGAGTTTCCTGCCTTTTTTTCTGGAAGTTTGTTTGGTGAAAAGAGTCCCGTGGCCATTTCAAATTATTGGAATCTCACTGATCTAAGTTACTGTTCTGAAGGAGTTTAGGGAAGATGTCAGAGGCTCACATGTAGTGGACTGGTGGCTTAGTGCTTCATTGATATTTTGTGTATGTGTATGTTTTTAATAAAAAATTGGAGAAAATAAAGTTTCTGTCAAATATTATTTTGAAACCCTGGAAAATGGTTTGGCTCCTTCATGACATTTTGCAATATCTTTTCTGTGTTTAGCAATTTTCTATTATTCTACAGTAACAATGCTAGATTTGTTTATCTGCTCACATCAAGGGAGGAACAGTATATAAGTACATGCTTATAAACCATAGAGAATCCAAATGCTTAATGAAGTGTTTTTTCCTAAGTGTACATCTGAAAATAATTTTATTTTTTTTCTCTGCTAGAACACCAAAGATTACTACTCTAAGAAATTCCTGTTAGATAGATAGATGAAGATAACTATGATCCATTGTTTTAGCTTGATGAATCCCACTTACTCTTTGAAATGAAGCTCTTTTCTCATTTGCAAGATATATTGGAATAGTTTCTGATGAGATATTATTAAGAAAAGATGTGCTGAATTTTTAATGTTTTTGTGGAACAGTCTCTAATAGCTATTTTATGTATCAGTTACCCTTATTATTAACTTAGCCATTAAAGTACTGAATCTCTATTCTTGTCCTCCTAAATACAGAGTCTGGTAAGTTTTTGTGGTAATAATTTTGGATGTGACTTGGTATTGTGCAGTTAGGAAATCTACTGAGCAATTTTTTTTAACAGTTTTCTACATGACAATTTAATAGAAAACACAAATGAAGAAATATATGACTAAGTGTTTTCAAATAATATATAAATAACAACACATCATCAAAAACTTTCAAATGCATAGCATCTGAAAAGAAAATGTGTCTGAAATTCCTGTGAACAGGAAAATGTTATGGGAATTAGAGTAGCCATTTACTTCTGTATTCCATTTTAGCTGTAATTTGACATCACTATACATTTTGAGACAAATATTTGAAAGAAAGATGGTTTCTTTCACATCACACTAATACCAAATTGTCCTCCAGATCTGTAGTGACTCCAGTGGAGATAGATGAGTTCATACCACTGGAGTATTTAGAGGGTTTTTACTTCTGGACAATGTATTTGAAGAAAGGTAAATGTTATGCCAAATACCACCTAAAAGACTTGAAGAAAGTCTAATTTATTATTTTATCAGTAGAATCATCAGGGTAACCTTTGGCCTAGCAATTTTGATATCTATTCAATGGGCAGTATTTTAATGCTTCTCTAGTTAACTCAAATAATGATAGTTCCATTTGATTTTTTTCTCTATATTTATATATATTTTATATAGTTTTTGCTTCACAACCCAGTCTCACATTGGGGTGAGTGTGCAGTTTCAAAATCAATGCATAAAGGAGACCCATGGCACTTTCTTTTGAAAGATTTTATCTCAGTTTATCAGAAGAATAAGTTACTAAGTATAGCTTGTTTTCATGATCAACCTGTCCAACATCCCTGTTTTTTCCTTAAAGCTGTTTCTCACCTTTGGCAGGGAGGCTGCAGTCCATATTGCTCCACTGTAACACCCCTTCACAGAGTTTAGTGTTAGAGCAGAATCTTCATATGGACTGACTTTTGGTCTCATGTGATCCCGAACATCAGCATTTAAAATATGAGGAGAATAAATCACTTTAGAAACTGTGGAGGAAATTTTTGTGTAGTCAGAATTGAGATTTTGAATTTTGCTACTCTTTCGGAAAAATTCTAAACCAGTATCATGAATCTAAAGCCCCAAATCTAAAAAAAAATTTGGGATCTAAATCAAGGTTTGGAATCTGCATTACAGACCCATTTCTAGTTAGCAACTGTTCTGCTGATCTGTGTGCGTGTTTATCCATTCTGTTCCTTTGTTCCAATTCTGTCATTTTGGTCTTATTAAAAAAGTTCAGCTTACTACATGTGTTTCCGATCTCATTCCATCTGTTATTTTGCAAGAGCTACTTCCTTTATATCATTAATTCCTCTTTGATTTTTGGTCTTTCTTGTCTGAATGGGCAGAGGTGGAGCTTGTTTCTGAAAAACATTGGTTAAGGAAGAGTTCATTGTCCTTATACAATGTTATCATTTCCAAGTGACCGTAGTTCACTTGGTTTGCATCAGGCCATGTTAAGTTCATGTTACTGGATGCGAACTGCTCTAGTTAGATTCGTAACAGTTTTAAGCAGAAAATAGTCTTCCTGTCCTGGGAAAATTATCAGGATACCAAAATATTCTGTATTGGAATGAACAGTTGAACTCTCTGAAGACTTAGAAAAACAATGAGCTATGGCCAATGAAACTTCATGTAATTAATTTGGGATTTTGGAAGTTTTCACTTCCTTTTTTTTTTTCCTTTCTTTTCAATGATTTTTAAGTAATTTTGAACTAGAAAAATAGAAGGTTTTGTTTGAAAATGTAGAGGACATCTATTGTCATCTAAAAGAAGTACATAAAAATATATTGAAACTGATAGTTTCTTGAGAAAAGTTTTTTTTCATTTTGAAGAAAAAGAACCAAGTAAAAATAATCCGTGACCAACTCAGCGTAATGTCCTTCTTTCATCCAAATGTCAAGGCTTTTCTCTGGGTTTAGATTTCCTTCATTTATCAGTGGCCTTTGGCACAATTTTTCACAGGGCTTGTGTGCATATTGCAGCTTATACTCTGGTTTTGGCATTTGAATTTCAGCATTGAAATACTTTGATATTTACGTACAGATCCACATTTTTTATGATGAGGACTTTATAGTAATTTGGATGTGGATGTGATCCAGTGCTCTGTAATTTGCCCTTCTTTTTTCTTCTATTTACAGTCCATTAGGAATTAATAAGGGCACATGGGCTAATAATTCCTGCTAGATATGCATTGCAATTTAAATCCTTCCCTGAATTAAAGAACAGTATTGATGTACACTGTGAAACAGATGCTCTGATTTGCAGTGCTGGTCAAAGTGAGATCTGTTCCTATGTGCTTTTTTTGTTGTTGTTATTCACAGGCGCACCACATGTAGCTTTTACAAAGAGTGTCAAGATCCTTTGGGATAAAAGGAGCTGTGTAAATGTGGTTTCATCATCTCCTCATGTGATACTGTGTTATTTATGATCAAACAGCAGAACTGCTTGATGATATCCCTATTTCTAATCAGTGTCGATTTTTGGAAGATCTGTAACATATATTCTTTTCTTGATTTTAAAATAATTCTGTCCCTTCTTTGATAAAAATTGAATTTCTGCATCATCAAATTAGACTGCTACAGATCTCTTAAGCTTTACTTTAATTTTGATTAAGCATTCTGCACTCTTGCATTTGTTTTAATGAATAGGAGGTGCTTTTTTAAATTGAAATACACTAAAATCATAATTTCCATTTGACATTATGGCATGATGGTACCCTACTTTGGGTTACATGTTATCTGTGCCATTTCACTGGATTTACCAAAACTTTGCTCAGTTTCTTGTGTCACTTGTGAGCTATAATAACCTGGAATTTCTAACACCTGCAAAAATAAACCATGTCCACCTTCAGCATGCTCAAGATAGAACAATAATCTCTATTTACCGATTAAAGAATGCTGTCCTTGTTTTTGAGGTTTTATGGGGAATAATAGGAAATAAAAGACAACTCCAGATGCCCAATTAGTTACTTACATACTTCAGGAGTGCACCAGAAGGAAGTGAAATGGCTCTATGTGCAGGGAGCAAGTGGTGAGACCATCACAGGGGAAATGAGAGAGGCAGTAGTAGATGGGATAAGCTTTTCAGACAAGGAAGCAAGTTGACAGTCTGCCAGAGAGAGCAAAAGAAAAAGAATGCCAGGGCAAGAAGGAATGTGTAATGGTTTTCTTATATAATTTCTTGTCAGCCCAGTAGATGCAGAAGGGATGTTTTGGGTCTCTAGAAGGATGATGGATCAAAGCTGACTCAGAGTGGCCTTAGTTCTCTTCAAGATGCAGTATTTAATTTTGTTTGAGATTTCTGGTTTGGTGCATCTTCCCATCAGAGCGTGGTGTCGATGCAAAGATCGCGGATTTGATCCTCTTCTGGGCCATTCACTTAAGAGTAGGACTTGATGATCCTTCTGGATCCCTTCCAACTCAGACAATTCTGTGATTCTGTGAGACGTTCTTTCACATTCCGCAACCACAGCTCTGTCTAGGTGAACCCTTACAGATGATTCCTTGAGCAGCTGATTTGGGAATAAATGGTAATCATGCTAGAAGATACATTGAATATTATGCATCCTACTAGTGACAGTCCTTTTGACTATGGACATTTGCAAGATATATTCAGTCATTTGTTCTCTTAACAATTTTGTGCTTGTAACTTTGTTTTTCCTCCAGTTTGGGCAATGAGCTAGAATGGTTTGTTTCAGGTCCCTTTAATGTATATTTTGTTTTCATTGTAACGACATAGCACAATATTCTTTCTATGTCTGGATTTCCAGTGCTTACAAAGTTCATGTAAACATTACTGGCAACTACATGGGCAGAACTTGTAAAACGACAAGAGCTTGATGGTTTCTCTTCTATAATCTGCATCTATATATTTACATGCTTTAAAAAAATAAATGTTCACAGACATATTTGGCTGTACTGGTACAGCGTCTTCCTTGGTAGAGGAAGTGAAGTTTCTTCATATTTAAGTTCTCTAGTGCTGGAAAAATCTGCAGTTGTTTAGTTGTGTCTGCATGATGAAGTTGCAAAAAAGTGATGTAAGACTATATTTTGTGATTTCACAGGCTGTACATTCTGCACTGGCAGTTTAAATCCAAGAAAGCTCTGTATTTTTTTTCTCCCATTTGTTATTGTCTTAATTTTATGAAAATACTTCCTTTTATAATATGAGGCTACAAATAACCCTTTTCTAGACAGAACAGGAAAATGTGACGAAAGAGCTCTAAGACTGTTCTGGTGAAGAATCATACCATGCCTCACAGTTATGACAGAATAATTCTGTTTTCATTACACTGCCCAATGGGAAAAGGAAAAAAAGGAGGAGAACCTAGGACTAAGTACCCTCTAAAATATGCTCAACATAGTACTGTTGTCTGTTTGTCTAGTTAGAAACTACTGACATTAAAGATAGAAGCACTTGGATTTTCTTTGTACTGTTTCAAGATATCTACAGATAAATAGGGTATTTACATGAATCAGAAGCTGTGACCAAATTTCCATGACAAAAATGAAATTCAGTTTGAAACATTTTGGATATGTGGGTCAGCTGACAGATCTGGGTGAAAAAAAAAATTTGTTTTTGTACAGAAAACATCCTGTAGTGTTACAGTGTCTTATATTGTATTAAATACAATAGATGTATTTAATTATTTTATTTGTTTAGATTCCCACAGTCTCAGGACATGCCATTGTATTGCTGTCAAAAAAAGAATTACAATAACTTATGGTTGTACCGTCTTTGAGTTATGTAAATTGCCTCAGTGCCCCTTACCCTCTTAACAGTGAGAAAGAAATAACATTAGAAGTCTTCGTGCTCGGTGCAATATGAACTATCTTGTACATCACTTGTAAATCTGATTTATTTATTTTGGACATGGGACATCTATTCAACTATTCATCTGCTATTTCTTGGCAATGGGGAATGGTACCAGGACTGCTAGCATTTTGTCCAGAGCTGCACTGTTTAGACCACTGCAGTAGAACCAGCATTTAAAATCACAGCCTGTTCCCAAATGAGGTGTTACAGCCTGTGTCTGTCATATTCTGCCACTGCTGTGCTGGCACTCAGAAATTTCCATCCCAGTGCTGAATTCAACTTCCTCTCCCTCTCACTTTCCCTCACCCTCACCCTCTCTCCTTGCCTCTGCCTGGTGCTTGGTCCCAAACCATAGCTTTTGTCCTGTCTATTTTAAAATGTGCCCTGTGACAAGTCCCCTCTAATTCCCTCAGAATGCTCCTGCATAGCCTACTGCTTCTCACAGCCAGTAGGTATGTTCTAATGTTCCAGTATTTCCATCACATAGTTTTATCCCTAACAACTACCTACACACCCTTTACACTATATTGTTCCCCTTTCCCTTTGTTTATTCCCTTTAGACATAGTAGATTCATGGCATGCCCCCATTTTGTTTTTCCCAAGCCTAAATTAGTGTGAGATAATCAAAGCTCTTTAAATAATCTTTTCCTCTGTATTAATACTGTATTTTAAATATAATCAGTCAAAAGAAATCATGAGGGAGAGAGTGGAATGAGAGCAAGAGCGGAAAGGAGAAAATGAAGGACTAGGAGGTGAGAAAGTACATGGGATTCTATTTACAAGAAAAATACATGCTGAAAATAACTATTTAAGATGGGAATTGGGGAGTGAAAATGAACAGATGTTAGCACAGTTACTTTGGAGACAAAGAAATGGGATAGTTAAAAAATGTATGTATTTTAGAGTAAGATTTTAAATAAGGATTAAGCAGCTGGGAAAGGTTACTTAGACTATGAGTTGGAGACATCTATGGTGTACATAAGATTTTTTTAAAACAATCTAACAAAGCAGCTGGGTGAGTTATTAACAGATGTTAATGATTTGTCAGTGGTATAAAACATTAAGATCACATTCAGGAGTAGACCGTAGTCATGTCTGATTTCTCCATGGACAAAACTTTTGCATTAGACCACTGTCATCCCTGATTTCTAACCATGGATGGAACATGCCTAAAATAAATCAAGCAAGGAGAGAGAACAGAAAGAAAGAACTAAAGAAAAAAAGAAAGAAAGAATGAACGAAAGAATGAAAGAAAGAGAAGGAAAGAAAGAGAAGGAAAGAAAGAAAAAGAAAGAAAGAAAGAAAGAAAGAAAGAGAAAGAAAGAAAGAAAAAGAAAGAAAGAAAGAAAGAAAAAAGAAAGAAAGAAAAAGAAAGAAAGACAACTGCCTATGTTTATTTTATTAGTATTTCTTCATCTACTGCAATGAGTGAGAGAGTTCAAGTATGGAAAATCAGTGTTTAATGACTTCATTTACAATAAACAGAAAGTAAATTTTCTACCTCTTTACATTTCTTTATTCTTTCTTGTACTTGAGCTAGCTTTCCAAAGCTATGGATACAAGAGAATAAAGCTGTATGTGTTGGAAGCACAATGTAACTGTTGCAATGCCAATAATTCTCTCAGAGAAGTTGGCCCTTAATGCTATATTTAAGTATGTCCCGAAAATAACTGCGTTAGGCCAGTAAGTGCCAAGTAAATCTATAAATAAATAAAAAGAGAGATAATATCTTTATGAACTGTGCTTTTTGTATGTTTTTATGAACAGATGCATCAGTGTGTATTCTAGGTCTAGAGGGGGTTTTGAGAAACAAGAGTCTTCATGTTGAGTGGGATGCAAGTAAAATACCATCTCCAAAATAATCTTGGCACAATAGAGATGTCTTTTGAACTTATTTCTCAAGAGAGTAAAAAGAACCAACAAAGAGCTAAGGAAATATTTGCAAGTTTTTAGCTGCTGCGATGCTGTAGTAAGCTGATGACTCCCTGGTGTGAAGGCAGTGGGTTAGATTGTGCTTTTACAACACGAGTTGAGCCAGGGGCAGAGCTCAACAGCACCAGCTGAAGAGCAGCACACAGAAGGGGTCGTGCCTCAGAGGTGCTGTGACCTTCCCAGTTTTCTCATCTCTCCATAATGCATTACTGATCCGTAGCACTACTAACTTTTTGTAACCACAGAAGTATGGTCATTTCTTGTACCTTTTTATCCATTTCCCTAAACCTGGAGCAGGGGGAAAATAGTTCCAGTGTGTCCCCTGTGCCCTGGCTGCCATTGCAGGCCTGCAGCAGAGCAGTGAGAACGTGCTGTGGCGCCCATATGTACATGGTGGAGTTCAGGGACTGTAAAGAGGAAGATGTATTTCCAAGTGCTGTGTGTGCCGCTGTCCATCCAGTGTCTGCCCAGGTGTGGCAACTTAGATCAAGATGGTTTCCCCCAGGGGGAACACTGGATACTTCTTTCTTTAGCACATTAGTGAGCTGCATCAGTGCAACACAAGAATCAGTCACCTGTCAGAGACAGTTCAAGGTGTGAGGTAGGAGAGCAAGACAAATGGGAATTGGATTGAAAAGTGCCTGTAGACAGCAGCAGGTCTTTAGATTATTATGCTGTCTCATGAGGCTTTTTACTGAGTGAGTCACTTGCAAACTGGATGGGTGAAATTAAATAGTTTTGAAATTGCTAAATTGGACTACAAATTAGGAAAGGAAAAGCAAAAAGCCAACCAACCAACAAAAAAAGCCCAACCCAAACCAAAACACACCCACACACACAAAAAAACCCAGAAACAAAAAAAAAACCCAAAAAAATCCCAAAAAAACCCCCCCACCTTTTCTGACTGATTTTGTATCTTAGAAAGAAGTGGAAGAAGGCGTATTTCATTGAAAAACATGGTTCCACAACATTTTTAGCTCAAGTCTTTTGGACTCTTGACACATACACTACTATTCTTTGCCCCCTTGACACACACTGCATTTCAGGGAGTTAGCACAGTGGAAGACTTATTAATTAATCATTGTCTGGGTTTCTGTTTTACCAGCTTGGTTTTCTGAGGTAATTCCTCACACAATTATGTATCAGGCAATATGAAGACAAAGAAAGGGGCAACCCAGACCCAGATCATCTGTGGCAACCCCCAAACTGTATGCTAAAGGTGTGTATGAAAGGCATGTGTGTACATCCTGTCATTAGAGTATGCTGTTACACTTAATCTGGTGAAAGGGTGCTTTGACACTAAAAGAGTGCGTCCTGCTCCTGATTCCTTGACACCCAACACCCTTCTAGTCTTTGTAGTTTGGTCCCACCGTTTCCCTTCTGCCAGATCTAGCAGTTGCGAAACTGCAAGGAAAATTGATTTAGCTTGATGGTGTGTCAGAAAATTATGCTATTGTAAAGTATTTGTTTTCTAGTGGCTGCGGACTATTGTATCAGTTATCTTCTAATGCAAAACTGCATCCTAATCAAAGATGTATACATATTTATTTACTATGTCTCTAAGTTATATGCAAACTTTTATTTCTATGATTGCCATCTTTTCTATATCACCTGATAAAACGTGCTTCATAGTGTTGTATCTTCTCTTAGAAAATGAAGTCCAGTTAGTTATGGACAAATATGTTCTTTTGAAGGTGTAAGTTGATTTCCATCAAAAGGGAAATAAAAATAATGCAAGAATGTTATGTTATCTTCACGGGGGAATAGAATAATGCAACAATGTTATGTAAGTAAAAATCTTCCCTAATTTAATCACTGAAAGGTGAATTTTTAAATGAATAGCAATATATCCTTTTCAGATACATTATTTTTCTTGCCGAATTGTTTTATTATCTGAACAACTTGACTTATCTAAGAAATAAAACAGCTAAAAATTCCATTATTATACATATAATGCATTCTAACAGCATATGCATTATGGGAATATACTGAAATTTAGGAATATACGGAAATTTAGTTTTCAACTTTACAAGACAGGAAATTCCAATTTTGTTGTTCATTGCAGCTAAAAGGACAAGATGCTTGTCTCCCTCATGTCAACAGTGCTCTTCCTTACAGGAGCTTGCAGTTTGCCATAACATATCATCCTGGGGGAAGACTATTTGGTACAGTTTCTGATGAATTTGTGATTTGTATCAACTTACTAGAAGGGTTCAGTGAGCATCAGAACTATCATGGACCAGCAGGACTACTCAGTGAAAACCAAGTAGAAACAGGGGAGAACAAACTGAGGGGTAAACCTCCCCGTTCTGTTTCAGGTGAACTCTTACATCAGTTCAACTGATCATGGAAGGTCTTAAGTCAGAGGCATCAAACCATTAAAATCATGAGTATATTAGTTCCTATTCTTCAAAGCACTCATTTATCAGCTCTGCAATACTTAATTCAGATGTCTAAATACTTGGCCAAATTTGAATGAATAAAGGATTCCTGAAGTTCTCTGTGAATAAAATTGCACAATATTGCAGAAGTTCCTTGCTGTTATTACTATGAAAAATGATTGCACAAGAGCTGTTGACTTTTCTGTGAAATATGTAATTAGGGTTGAAATTTCATATTACAGCGTTAGCAGATATACTAATTCATGGCTACTAAAAAGGGCCTCACCTTCCCTCATGCCAACCCTGCATTCATCAGGTTCAGCCTTCTAACTTGGCCAAAAACTCATTCAACAACAAAAAGCAGAAAATCTGAAAAACAAACAAACAAAACTGCCCAGGAAAAAGTGTATTTAGAGAGGGAGGAATATGGAAGGAGGTAAACTGAGTCTCTCTCCAAGCAGATGTGGGATTTTTTCAGTCACTCCGGATGAACTGCATGAAAAAAATGAAACATGAAATGTTGTGCCCTAGGCCAGAGCTAAACCTGTATATAGAATAGGTACAGTGCCATATGTGAAACTTATTCCCATGACGAGATGGAGAGAGCAAGGACATAATTAACAAGAAGCTTGAAGTCCAGAATCATGACATCTGGAAATACAGAGGGTATGTATTTGTCACCTTGCTGTATACTGGCCTGATGATCCTCTATTGATCCTCTATTGATACCTCCATTGACAAAGACTAGATATTAGGATAGATGGCCTTCTGATCCTTTGTCTTCTGATACATAAAATTAAGTACTATGGAGACAAAAAGCCTCCTATCTCTATAGTAGTCGCTTTCTTAGGACAAGTGACCTATAAAGGCATATATGGCAGAGTTGCCTGCGATAAAAAGATCTGAATTCACTGACTCAGACACTTTCCATCCACTATTTTGATGAATCATCAGAAAAGTAATAAAAGAATGCTGATGGGTATATCATGCTTATATGCATTCTGAGTACCATGGAAAACATCTCATCCATTAGAAACAACATGAAATCCCGGAGAACATCACGTCTGTGGAACAAGTTCACATAGATTCAGCTGATTGTACTACATGAAACCTTTCCTTGATTAGCCAAACCAAATTTTGAGATCAATTAAATGCACTAATTGTGCTATTTCCACTTACTCACTTTTCAGCCTTTGAATAAATTTATGCAGCAGAAACTTTTAGAGCTGTTGAATAAGAAGAGCAAGGTCTTATTGTTGTCTTTTTGTGCTATTCTGACAATCAGAGGACACTGAAGGAGATTTTGGCACTGGAAAATTTTCTTAATGAATTAGAAGTCCTTAGTATGTGGTGTAGGGGTGGATTAATGACTCTGCTTCACCTGTTCCTCACAAACTCTTATATGGGGGTAGGTAATTCTGGAAAGAAGTCAATGGTCAGAATGTCTTTTACAATGCAGCTTTTTGTGGCTGCCAGTACAGACCCTTGTGACTAATAGGAATTCTGCACCAATTACAACAGAGTCGTGTTATGTGTGCTGGGGCTACAACAGTTCCAGTATTCTTGGCTAGCCTGAGTGCAGTGGAAATACACGGAGCAGCTTTGAAAACCTTGGCCCACAGTTCTTCCTCCCATTTAATCACACAGCTTAAGAATAATGTGAACTTGAGTCTTGGGTGACAAATCATAAAGTTATAATTATAAATGTTACAGCACAAGGCCGATTCACAGGTGCTCTTGGAAGACATCATTTAGGCAGTTGCACCAAATTTCAGTTGATAACAATGTGATTCAGAAGCCTTTGGAAAGAGGTTATTTTTCTATCTGAAGACAAGTTAGCTTCTGAACATAGTGGTATCTTGAACACTGGTATTTGAATGCTTCCATGTTTGAAAAATAAACCAAGAATTTTATCCAGGGCATAATACAACTTAGAATAAATAGAAATTTGGTCAGCTAAAGTCTTGATGAGACATATAATTTAGAAGATGTCTTTTGAAGATACATCAATCATAATTCTCAGTAAATTTTCAGATTTCAAAATGATGAAGCTACTGCTTTGGAAGCCAATGAGAAACTGCAGAAATTATATGGATGAAGATGTTGTGACTTTTCATGAAATATAACTTACAGAGTTGTATTTTATATTACTTCCATTAAAACTAAGGCTATGAGCAAAAATACCTAGGGACAGTTAATTTTGTTCCTTCTGCTACAAAGTGGTAACCTGGGGCAGCATGTTGTTCAGGTGGGTAAAAGTAATTTACCCTTGATTACAGTGTTGTTAAATCCATTCCACAAAGTCCTGTAGCTCAGAATAATCAGTTAATTACACCCAGTATTCATGGATAATTTGGCATGACATGAACTTTTTGGGAAGTTCAGGCAGATATCTGTCTATGACTTTAAATAGATGAGAAAATATGCAACATTTTTAAGACAGTCAGATTTTTCACCTTTCCCTCAGGCACTGCCACAAGACTGTGTAGCACCCTTCATACTCCACAGGACATTGAAATGGGACTGAAATATTTTAGATGCTCTGTTCTGGACACATGCATGGCCTTGAGTTCATGACATAGAATATTTAAACCAGATTTTGTTAGAAATTCGTTTTTGACAACTTTAAACTTCCGTATTTGTTTGAATTTTCTTCTAAATTAATGATTGTTTTTTAAAGTGAATTTTTCCCACAGCAATCCACTTTATCAAGCTATAATTTTTATTTAATTTTATTTAACAGTGAAGGTGCTGTAAATGCATCCTCACTGTGTGGGTGATACCCACAAAAAGGATCTGTAGGAATTGTGTGAAGGTGATTATCTTGCTCTGTTTCTTAGGTATGGTCCATAGTGTGGCACAGTTCCCACTCAGGGACTTCTGACATGAGTTACACACATATTTATGTGCTGGAGGGGTCAAATACAAAGAATGTTTCATTGCAAGTTGTACAGTGGGCACATAATCAAATGCAAAGTTTTGAATAATTTCAGCATGGTTGTATTTATTTTGTCTGCAATATTTGTCTTACAGTATGAGCCTATACATCTAAAATTGAACAACTATCTGTAGAAGAAATATTATGTGCTTAGTAAGTACAAAAAATGTGGGGGGAGGTTCATCTAATTATTAAATTTTTTCTGTCCATGTCTTTTGTCATGTGTTTTCTAGTATTAAAATTTATGTATTTGGTAGTTTTCCCTTCTACACTAGTGTACTTTAGTACTTTTTGTTAAGCAAGTTATATACAAGTACCTAGGAGCAGACCATTTAATTGCACTTTCTGTTTTTATAAATACTTCTGTAATAGAAAAGAATTGCATTGACATTTTAATATGCTGTCACTTTAAGATACAACATGAAGTGTGAACAGAGCACAGGCACTTTTAACAGGTGTCTCTAATTGTTAGTTTGTTTCTTAGAAATAGCTATAATATAAACTTTGGTGGAACATGTAGATTCAAGGTGTTTGGATCTTGCAACATCCTAACCAGGCTTTCCTTTGGCTTCTGGTGAAAACAAATTGGGTTGTGTAATTGATTTTTTGTGAGTAAAGCTTTTATGTTTGCTTTGAGTTCAAACTCCATCTTTTTCTTGTTATTTTTTTTCCCTTAGGAGGGATTGCAACATGGGCTTCTAGGGAGAAAAAAAAGTTCAATGCATTCATTTATTTTAACAAATAAAACATTTCTATTACTTTCAGATTTTGTCAGTCAATAACTGCAGAAATAATCATGAAAAAAGGGTGGAAGCCAGATCAATTACATTTTTAAAGAGTATATTTTCATTAGATCTTCCAAGTGCCTGTTATGTTCAAAGGGAGCTCAGGTTTGTCTTGTTCACAGAATACTTGAAAAACTCCTTAAAAGAAAAAGATCTATCCAGGAAAATGTCTGGATTGTTGTATGAAGTGTGCTTACTTTTAAAAATGGCAGAAGAAGAGCATCAACATGCATACAGTTTTTTTCAAATTTTCAGTGAGAATACTATTAGTTCCAGAAGTTGATACAAAAATGTCTTTAAACAAACAAACAAAAAACTGCAATACAAACCTAGCAACAGAAGTTCATCCTGAATTTTGAAAAAGAAAAAAGCACCAGTTTTGTTACATAGAAAATGAATTATGAACATGCATCTTCTACAGAGTTTACCTAGTTAACAAGTTTTTGTTATAGTTATTCTTTTCCAAATTGGCAGAAAGATAAGCTGCATAAGTTCTTCAAAGTTATATACTTAAGGTTTAGTGAACATTTCAAGATCAAATGTTTCACTGTGCAGATACATTTAGATTGATTGCAGAAAATTATGGAAGTCTGTTTATTAGTTAAGCTGTAGTTAAAGTGAAGGAATTCTGATCAATTTGCTAAGAATTGACTCCAGCTGTGCTGGTTTCCGTCATGTAGTTAAATAGAAGCTCAGCATAGTTTGATCTACTTGTCCTCATTTTCATAGTCTCTGAAGTAAAAGTATGATGGACTCAGCAGCAGTCATGTGTTCCTTGAGTATTCAGGTGCTAATCCAGAGACTCAATTAAAAACTTCAAAGCCGTTAGGGAAATATTTCTCTGAATTTAACACAACTTACTGTGTATATCAATTGCATATTTAAATATCTATGAAGAAACGGTGTAATAAATTCTTAATTTCAGGATAAAGTTGACAGAGGGAGCTTTGATCTGGAATAGACAATAACCTCATCATCATAGCACATAGCCATGAAGTGAGACAACCAGTTCCAGTTCCTCCTTCTGAATCAGAGGTGCGACTTGGACTTGACTTTCCCAAAACCTTTATAGATGCCTTGACCTCTGAGTCTCTCTGTCATAATCCTTTGTTCAAATCTCAGAAACTGTTCCAGGCAAGACTAAAAGTATGAGCTTCAAATAAGACATTCCTCCTGCATGTTCACTCATGCACATGTTCAGCTACAAACTGCATTGCAAAAAAGCAAGAACTGATTGTGTCTCTGCCAGATCCTATTGTGAGTAGCCACTAATACCCTGCCTCTCATTTCTTCAACAGCTACAACTCCTTTTAATCAAAACAACAAGATAGAAGCACATTTTTGCTACTCAGAGGAATAAAAAAAATGTTATGTGTCTAATGGATCCATTCTTAAAATGATTGCTGTATGTGCATCTATGCTGCAGGTGCAGAGTCATGCATACTCAAGATACAGAATTTCTTTATTTTTTAGCACTGTCCATGTTTTATTCCTGAACCTCCTGTCTGTGTGGCATATGTGTAATATGTCCAGGTACCAGAAATTGAGCTGACACTTCAACTGTGGCCCTTAAGAGTAATTCCAAACTAGTATTCTTGAGTCTTTTTGCTGGATGTCATTTTAGTTGAACTGTAAGGAAAAAGAAATCTGAATCGGATTTACTCCTTCAAAAGTTACCATTGCCCCTTGGGATGCTGAATCTGGCCTGGTGACTGCAGACACTGACTTTAGTCTTTGTATGTTTCAGCGTCATCTCTACTCCCTTCAAACAGTGGAGTCCTGTTTCTCACACCATTTCATATCACTCTTCATTGCTAAACAAGTGTCAAAAGAGCAATCACCTCCCATACTTCTGTTCACATCTTCATTGTGCCATCCAAGGATCAAGAACTTTTGCTGTGAAATTACAGTTCCTGCACTAGAATTCTTTCACTGTTTCTGGTAGATTCTCAAGACAAAGTCTGACATGCTTTCATAGTTCTCAGGCCAGCAAGTCCATGTGGCTTTAACTTGGGATACCTCATGATCATCAGTGATGATCAGTGTTTATCCCAAGAACAGCATTTTTCTTTTTCTTAGATCATGGTGAAAAAGAAGAATTCCATCCATCTTACATGTTCATTTGCATATAGTGTTCAACACTGGTGCTTTCTTTCCCAGTGGTTTGGAGTTGTTTCCAGAACTATAAGAACAGGCAAATATCTATCAGTAGTGAAAGTTTTGTCCATATTGTATCTTATCATTTATGTGTAGGACTGAGTATTTTGGATTTTCCTTCCCACTATAAGTATGTGCTTTTGGTAGAGATGTAGAAAATACTGTACTCAGAGAATGTGTAGATTGTATTTTAGATAAGGAATAGAAAATCAAAGTAATGAAAAGATAAAACTATTGCATCAATTCAAAGTTTTGAAATTGTTAATCATAGAAGTTGGGGGAAATTTGAAAATGGGTAATTAATTATATTCCTTTCTCCTGTAGTCTTTCTGCAAGTGCAGAAAGCTATATGTGCTTTTGGTCACTTCACAATAGCCTTAGACAGGTTAATGTTTTAAATAAACACTCAATGGGCATACCTTCCAACTGCTGGATGTATTTCCTGTGGTACATTTGAAACAAAGGTCTGCTACTTCTGATGTTTATCCCTGACATTGTTGCTAGACATATCTTTAGTATGCTTTCAGTTTTTTGTTATTAAGGTTTTATTCTGTCATAAATTGCTAGATATATGTACAACAATAATATTATTCTATTCTTCCTTCCCTAATTTTTGTGAAACATTGCTGGTTAACTTTATGGAGGAAGCATTGAAAGAGCGTAAATCTTCAAAGAAACCACTGAAAGAGCTAAAATCAGCTGTGCTAAAAAGGCATGTGCATTGCAGTTGTGGGTGCATGCCCTTTCTGGAATGAATTTTTATTTTTGTGATTAAGATACAAGTACCTGTTTTCTGAATCCCTCTTTCTGGTACAGCTAGCTAAGCCTAACTAAAACCACAAGAGGAAGCATCTTAAAATCAAATCCAATTATGGGCAATATTCCCACAAGGTTCCTGAGCTGATTTTAGGAGCTTTTCTTTTGAAAGTCCATCCTATCAGAATCATATAGTGGGTAATGTAGCCAGAAATATAGCAAAAAAAAAAACAAAACCTCGTTCCCCTCAGATTAGAGGGCTATAACTGAAACAGAGATGGTGGATCTGTGCAGTGTACATGACACATCATATGGTGTAGAGTGCATGCTGTGGTTGTGGTGGTTGTTGTTGCAGGAGCTTATGTGCTCTAAATCTTATTTTCTTCAGTTTAGAAAAGGTTCTGTCTCTAGGGACCTACTGACTTCTGCTGCTTCTTTGATTTGCATACAAATCCAAGCCTTCTTAAGGGCCTTGACAGCAGAGTTAATATTTTAAAACAGTAGCTTTAAGTCTGAATATAGTTGTGCTTACATGATTCAAACTTGTTGATTCTGGGAGACAAGGTTTGAAAATATGCTTGTAATGCCAATTGTACTGGTTTTGGCTGGGGTAATTTTCTTCACAGTGGCCAGTATGGGTCTGTGTGCTGTATTTGTGCTGAACACAGAGTTGATAATAGATGTTTTTTGTTATTACTGGGCCATTCTTACACAAACACCAAACCTTTTCTGCTTCTTGTACTGCCATGCTGACAAGAATGCTTGGGTTACATGGCAGGCTGGGAGGACACACAGACAGGGGAGGTGACCCCAACTGACCAAAGGAATCTTCCAGACCATGTTCAATATCTAAAGTGATGGGAAAAAGGAAGGAGGGGATTTATTTGGAGTGGTGGTGTTTGTATTCCCAAGACACCATTATGTGTGATGGGGCCCTGCTCTCCTGGAGGTGGCTGAACACCTGCCTGCCATGGGAAGCAGTGAATCAAGTCCTTGTTTAGCTTTGCTTTTGTGTGTGGTTTTTGCTTTCCCTGTTGAACTGCCTGCATCTCAACCCATGAATTTTCAAGCTTTTATCCTTCTGATTCTCTCCCTGATCCCACTGGTGGGGAAGTGAGCAAGTGGCTGTGTGGGGTTTGGTTGCTGCCTGGGGTTAAACCCATCCAATACAGTCTTCTGCTGAAAGATACTAGCACTGACTATATTTCACAGATAAAATAGTAATTAAAGTAAGTATCTTTGGAAAACCTAGCAGTTTAAATCCTGACTCATGTTTCACAGTCCCTTTGCTTTACCTTCCTCTGGTCTGATGTGCCAGCAAATAAAGTCTTGTAATTTGTGTAAAGTCTAATACCAGATTTGTCTTTCTCTTTCCAGGTGATGAATCCTATTGTCTCAAACTAAAAGTTAAAAAAACCAAAAAAACCTAACGCAACAAAACAAACAAATCACCAACCAACCAAAATAACAACCAAGAAATTAAACAAAGAGCCTAAAGTAAAAAAATTGCATTTTTTAAATTGTGTTTTGCATATAGAGCTAAATTTTCTGACCTTTGTGCCAAAATGTATTGCAAAACTGTGGTCTCTTTGGATCAAGAACAAAAAATAAGTAGTATTTTTACACTAAGTAGTGGCTTGCACTTTCTCATTAAGTTACTTTGCAGTATTTTCTCCTTGCATTTTATTAAGTCTCCAGACATTGCATATGAAAGCTACAATACCTGAGCATTTTAATGTGAACTTTAAATAAGACTTTATTGTTGTGTATCATATTCTGCTGCAGTTTGGAGTTTTTTGAAAGAATGTCAGAGAAGGGACAAGTGGAATGGCCTTGCAGAAATGGTCAAGGTGTAGGTGAACCCATTTCAGTGTTTCACAGTACTGGTATAAAGTTGTACCACATATTACTGTGAGATGTTTTGGATGTGGGCCATAGGTAAGATTCTTCTTTCTTTCTCCTCCTTTCTCTCTCACCTCACTCACTGTCCCTTTCCTTCCACTATGCTCCTGAGTTTACAAAGGCTAAAATCTAACCCAGGGTGGTTTCAGTTCATGGCAGAGGCCACAGCACAGTGTGGTGCTGAGTGTGCAGGCCCTCTTCTTTTCCTGGGCACAGATCTCCTTCCACAGCTCATCCCTTTAAACCTACTGCCCCTGGACTCCTGCCTCTTCTTTTCCTGCTTAGTTTCTCCCTTTATTTTAGCACAGTCTCACTGCAGATTGCTTTCTCAGGACCTGTAGACCTTCCTGAGCGTGTACAAGGCTGCTCTTCCCTGATATTTTTCAGGAGGGAGGAGAGCCACCAGGAGTAGACCAGCTCAGCTCTGAAAGGGAGAACAGTGGGGAAGGAAGGGGTGGGATGGTCAGAAACAAAACACAAAGGGGCCAAGCCATCTGCAGAGTGGATCCACAAAGTTAAGAAAAAGTATTTTCTCCTGGAGGCAGCTGGGTGCTTCTGACATTACTTTTAATCAAATCAGCACTCTTGTTTTTAGTTTTTAATGAACTAAATTTCAGTAATTTCATGTTTCATGGGTGCTTGTCTGAGTTTAAGCAAAGTACACATTGACATCTAATTCTGCTGCATTTTTTCATCAAGCGTTTTGTAATTTATTCTCTCTTTTCCACAATCCTAAGATTTTCTCCACAAGCCTAGGGCTTTTTTTTCACAATCATAAATTGTGAACAAATCCAGTGATTATATATCAAGCCTGTGATTTTATTGTAACTGCTTGTTGAACTGTTTGCTCAAGACACTGAGAATGCTGAGTCTGCCATCTTTGAACTTTCTTCTGTGCCTTGCCCTTATCCTAGACCTTCTTTCCTTGTCATCCTCCAGTCTGGGTTGCCTCACAGCTCCAAAGAGCACAACCCACCCCAGGCATTGCAGTCCTGTGGTCAAAGAGAGCAGAGCAAAGAGGACCACCTATCTAAATTCCACCTTTGCTGTTCCTGTGGTGACATCCATAAAATATTGGGACACCTCCAGCTATGCTGTACCCCGAGGCTGCGGGAGTTTGGGGACACTTGATAGTAGCTTGCTGTTAAATTTAAGTGACCTACTGTCTACTTTGCAAAGTTGATTGTATTTTCATGGGAAATACCTCTGCTACTTTTGAAAATGCAAGCAGCCAACTAAGCAAACAGACCATTGACCAATGTGCACCCCTTCTTTTAGGGGACTTGATAGAGCCTTGGCAGTGTATCAATGGTAGATAGCTCCATCTCTAGTCTAGGGGAAGAGTGGAATAACTATGCAGGACAGGTAATTCCATCAGTTCTTGATATCCATCTTGGGGACATGGGATGAGTTGGGCTTTGGCAATGAATGTCTCTGCACTGACCCTGCAGGGAGCCTCGATGGCTGACTTAAATTCCACACTTGAATAAAAGGTGACTGAAGGTAAATAAGATGAATAATGCTTAAGCACTTAAAATGTATGCAAGGGTTCTGCTTTAGTGCATATCTAATTCCAGCAGGCTGTACATGACTGCTAGAGTTTAGGACAGATCCTGACTCAACCTAAGGCAGAGCCCTTCAGTACCACTGGGGTGTCCGTCTCAGGAAGTCTTGCTAGGCCTGACTTAATGCACACATTCACAGCAGGACCATGGCCTCTGATGCCTCTGTCTGAATGTCTATGGTGCATCTCTGCATAAGTGCTGCTGTGTCATGCAATCAGAGTTCTATGCTGTGGGAAGTAGCATTGAGGACTACAACCCTCTGATATTCTTCATAAAGCCATCTCTGCTTCTCTGCTAGAAACTACTTAGTTAATACCTTCTATAAGCTTACCCTTAACTAGAGGTTAGAAATCGTGCCAATGCTAAAGCAGTAAAAAACTTCACTGACTGTTTTGCTGTGGTGAGAACCATGAAAAACCTCATTTGATTTGTGCTGTATGTGACAGAGCTGCTTTGTCACTCTCATTTTAAGTACCTTACCAGCAGATGCAAAGACAGAGATTAGTGAGTTGGATGATTCAGGAACATACTCATCCCTCCCTTGAGCAGGTAAATGAGATAATGGAATTCTGGAAATACACTTTTTTTAAAACTATTTGCCACCCTATGTAAACTGAATAGAAATCAGGAATTTAATTTCTTTCCTGCCAGTTAGATTAAGCATCTGTGGTTTTTTCATCCCATGTTTTGGGATGCATAACACATGATTTACAGAACTGCTGACTGCTGTAGTTACAATTAAAACAGTGCTGCCTTCATAGCTTGAACACTGAGTGCAAACAGGCTGATAGTTTAATCAACCCATTTTAAAATGTATTAACTAAACCAGCAGTTTACTATTCTTGTCAGAGTCTAAACAACTGTAAATCTTGTTTTCAGACATCAACCAGAAAAAATGTAGCACATTAAAAATGAATTAGACATGGCACACCTCCCATAAGCCTTATAATAAACAGATCACAGCCCTCTAGTAATAGTTGTGATTTCTGGCATGTCACTGGAGAAGAACTCACGGGTTTTCCAAATGACCTGTGTCATAAATCACTGCATTCCCATTTACACTGAGCACATGTATCTAATTTTTCAAGAGTGGCTTCTGAAATCCTGATGAATGGCTTTGAAATTGATTACTGGAATGTATAAAAAGTGGTGTCACAAGTGCCTCATTGAGGAAAAGAAAAAGGGGCTAAAAAATAGTCCAGTGAAATCTGAACACAAATTTGTAATGTGAGCTAAGTAACAAATGAATAACCACACAGGAGATAGAAGTAAAACATAACAAATGTGAAATTGCTCACACTTTTCTTTAAGACAGATAAATTAATAAAAACTTTCAGTAGAATTAAAACAATGTAAATGCACAAGCCAAGCATAAACCATTCATGTATTTTTTTGACTATGCAAGTATCAATGTCTTGCTCATTCAGTTTACTGTGTTCTCTCTGTGATAGTATGAAAATTTTTATAATATGGAATGCTTCATGTTAGAAAAAATTCGGGCATCCCAGAACAGGAAATATATTCAAACTTATTAATGAAACTCCAGAGTCACACTGAGGTACTTTTATGTATATCCTATCCATATTCTTTATCTAAGTGATCTTTTGAGAGCAGTTATAACCCCCTGTCCATCACACCCAAAATTGAGCAAAACCTATGCTCTCACTAAACCCAAATTAACACTCCTTGGCTCTCTTCCTCTCTGCAGACATGACAGACACATTATCCACCAGAGTCTCATCTTTCAAATGACATGTAGGAGTATAGTTGGTGAATCCAATCTTTATTTCCTTTGTGTAAAAGACTGCAAATTATGTTACATGCTGAAAGATAATGTAGACAATTTTTATGTTTCGTTCACTGCTAAAGATTTATCTGTGTCAGCAGCTGGAGCAAATGGGCTGAAGTTGAATGTGTTACATGATTGTAGCATGTAGATTCTGATTTGGTGTTGAAAGAAACTCCTTGGCAGATAAGTAATGAAATGAAACAGCAAACATGCCATCACCTAATAAAAACATCAGTTCATAAAAACTATTAGCTACCTTTTCCCAAGACATCCCTTTTTAATTGATATATTTGAATTTGTCATAGCAAAACAAAGTCATGTTATTCTAATAATATGTGCTGACCTGTGCTTATAGAGTAAGGAATTTTCTTAAGGAAAATACTACCTTTTGTCCAGTAGCTATTTGCAAGGTTCAAAATGACCAGCATTCATTAAACTTTATTACTGAGGTTCATGAAACTTTCTTTGGATTAGAAAAGCATAACCTTCTGTCCTGATTTAGAAGGGTGTTGCAGCTTTTCATTAACCTGGAAGCCTCCTATTTACATGGTTCACAGCCTGGTCTCAGCTCACTTGGAGGTAACAAAGGGTGTCGGGACAAGAGTGCAGCAGGGGGCTCATCCTTTAGGGCTGCCATCTGAGTTTGATCAGGTCAACTATTTTAACTCCTGCCTCATTAGGCAAAATAAAATGGAGATTATGGTGTGTGGAAGGATCACATTACAGACAGCAAACTCTGCCTCCTGACACTCTCTGTTGATTTTGCATTTTGACAAGACCTTGCTCTCTGTGTTTTCCATTCTATATTGCAGCAGGCCTTAAATTATTTTGAAGACAAGATCATTTGTATCCCCTGGCACTTCAGAGCTTAGCCATAGAGGAGTGAAGTAATAAGTGAAGACACATTAGTCTCAGAGGCAGTTTACCTACTTGAGAGATGTCACTGTGTAGCAAGGGCTTAATGCTGATAGACACATTAATTCAGCTTGTCAAGCAATGCCTAGCTCTTCTTTTTTCAAAGTTCAAGTTAGCTGTGAATTTGAAAAACTCTGACACAAAAAAAGTTCATGAGGTAAATTATCATTACCACCTGGCACATAGGATTGAATATTTCATTTTCATTACTTAAAATTAACATGCTCGGTCTAATCAGGTTTCATTTAGTCACTGGTTTTTGGGTTTATATAAAATTGTAACATTATTTAAAGTGTGTGTTGCATTATAGTTCTTTGTTAGAGTGGAGATGAGTGTCAATCACCAAAGATTCATCTCCTAATGAGAGCCTTTGTCACCTGATTCTCCATTAAAAAGCATTTTCCTGACAAACTCTTCTGTATGTGCCATAAATTAATAGAAACTTCTCAGTCTTTCAAAGTCTGAAATTGGTTTAGTATATCAGTCTGTCCAGCTGATAATTAGTGGCAGATCGCTTATGAGGAAGATAATGACAGTTCTTATCCATCACATCCAATTATGCTTTTCTTTAGAAAAAACAGGGTATTAAAAGCAGGTGATGGTTATTAATCAGGTATGTCTCTTCTTTCTCTTACTGCATTGGTAAGTAGGATTTTCTTTAACTTCTTCCTCCATAGGCACAGTAAATAAAAGTGAAATATCAAAATTAGAAATAAATTTACAGTATTTTTGTGATTATTCCTTTATAAATCAAGAGTTAGACAGAAGTACAGACATATTGCTGTCAAAACAAGAAGCTCCCCTAAGGGAAGAGCGAAAGGGGCTACAAGTAATATGGGACAGATGTGAATGTAAATTGTTTAATGCAAAGTAGAGTGTGCACTGTTCTATGGTTAGAAGTGTAGCATAAAATTGTTTTAGGCTGACCTAAGATTTTTTATTCAAGTAATGGCCAACTGAGCAGTATACACTATTATTACATCCTATATGAATTTAATATGTCTCAATTTAAAGCCATTAACTTTCAGGAAACTGTAAGTTGCACAATCCCTAACAATGTCTCTTCAGTAACATGGGCCATGACCACATTTAACTTCTTCTGCATATTAAACACTGACTTCAGCATCCTTATCCCTGATGCAGCATGATTCATTTGCAGACTGTCATGTATCCTTGGACTTAAGGAGGAAGGGATCTTAAAAAATAAACTTCTTGTTGCATATTTTTATTTCTATATATCTGCCTTAAGAGTTGTGTCTTTGGGAATGTCTCGAGTTGAAAGAATACTCTCAGAAGTTTTACAGAATGAACCTGTCACTTCCAAAAACAAATGACAGAGAGGCGGAGAACATGATTTTCATGAAGCAATGACTCACTGAAAGTGATTTGAAGGATTTTGTTAAAGTATGTCATGAGGCATGTGCATAAATCATTGCAGATTCTTGTGGCCCACATTTCATTTATATCTGTTTCCAACCTGCCATTTCTTCTTAATTTTCTTTTAACTTTTTAGGTCTGAAAATCTTTCTTTTTTTTCAGTTCACCTTATGCTAGTGTCTGCCCTTTTCCACCAAATCTGTTCTTTCTGTGTCTCTTCTTTATCCTTTTTAACAACTTGTCCCAGGTTCTTCCTCTCCAATTCTTTTCCACTTCACTTGCCAGCAGTTCTCTACTTGCTCTGTTTCCTTTTAACTCCTTTAGATGAAGGCATCACTTTCTGCTGTAACCTGAATCCTTGCTGAGACAGGGAGACACAAACCATGTCCGGATGTGCCTCATACATAGAATGCTGAATACAGTATTTAGGAGATCCTATGGTAGAAAACACAACAAACTGTATCAGGAACATGAAGGTAATTATTTAAATCAAAGCTGTGATGATTTTGGTGTGAATTGTGTGCATCCATCCAAGAGCAGTGCTGAATTAATGAAAAATAAAATAATCTTGGTTAATAGTAAAAATTGGGCATAGGGGTGGGGACTATTCTCTGCTCCATAGCCTTGTAGATATTGCATCAGCAAAACAGAGAGTTGGCAACAAGCAGTGATCTTAAGTTGGCTCTGTCATCAGAGCAGCCACTCACAAAATTACATACCAGGTGGAAAATGTAAGATGTTAGCAGTGCTTGACTGTCTTCCCAGTACAAAGCCCACCTGAATCTGAGTCTTCAGCATCTTCAGTTCTGGAAAAAGTGTGGAGGGCTCAAACATAGGATTCATTACAGTGTCCAAGTATTCATTTAGTATAAGGGCTCAGTTGTCATTTTAATAGGATTTGTCCTTCATTTATAATAACTTTGGCCAAAGGTCTGGTCTCCGGGGATGGAGATGGTTGGATGCTGAGCTGGTTCAGCTGTATGGGTAAGTTAAGAGAGCAGTTGCCTGGCCTTATATGATGCCAAGGAGTCAGAATGGCAAATTCTCAAATATTAAATGTTATTAGCCTACATTATCAGCCTCCTAATGCAACTGTATTTTTGCTCTCCGTTCAGAAAGCTAAGACGGAAGAGCAGCAAATACTACTCTTGTCTGCTGTATGCAGTGAACAAACAATACTGATATATTGCAAGAGCACAATAGTGAAATTCCTTTTTCTCTGTTTTGGTCATACAAGAACAATATGAGCCATGCAGCAGTTCTGAGTCATCTGGCACAGCTCAGTGTGACTCATGGTGACATTCTGTAACTACAGTGAGGGACAGCAGAGCTCACTGGCTTGCAGATATAGGAGCAAAGAGACAAAACTGGATACTTTTCCAACATCATAAGCTCACACCTTTTTGGTCCAGGAAAAACCTCTCAGGTCATGTTCTCTCAGAGAGTTTAAGGGAGCATTAGCAAAAGCTTAGGCATAGGCTGTTTGACAAGAGGAATGAAAGAAAAAATTGTCCACGCTTTTTGCAGTCCAGCACTATGAGTATTTTAGCATGGATGATTACCATGTGGTGATTAGAAATTATGTGGTGCAATAGCCTGGGTTTGGCTTGAAAAGGCTTTGGTTTCAAAGGAAATGGGAGAGTAATAGGGGACAAAAAATTGCTTTGTTTGGTTGTGCTTGATTGTTCTGAAAGGTGCAGAGGGGCAACTAACTATATTACAAGAACCACTTCTAGGATTCTTTTTCCCTTCAGAAGGCATTAGCAGTAATACTGCCATCTCTAAAGTTCAAGGAATGCTGTCCTAAGCTGATTTGGGTCAGCAGAAGAAGGTTTGGAGCTTGGAGTTCTTTCTTGACTTTCTGTTTGTATGGTAGTGCATAAAGAAAGGGTCGAGTTTGTGGTGTCAGATTTCCACTTTAACCTTTTTGCAATTTCACTACCATTGCATGGCAGCACAGCTCAGCATGGATTGTCTAGAAATTAAGCTGTTTTTTACATATGACAGTTGGAAGCTTTTCAAGGAAAGAAGGGATGAGAGGATTGAATACAGAAAACATCTATATTTGCATCATAAATATTCTTACTGGCTTTGGGCATAAAATCATTACTGGAACTTCTAGTCTAATCTACACATGATAAATTGTGTTTGAGGTCTTTAGTAAATCCAGTGTTTACAGTGAAGCCAAGTGATTAACATATTTGCTTGGGTTGTTTTAGACTCTAGTAGATTAATACTCCCTCAATTTCCTCTGATTCTGTGTTACATTTCATTCCATTGTGCACATTTGTCTGTAAACTATTTTAGACTGGATCAACTGTTACCTTTAAATCAGGTTTTATGTACAAATGTTTCTCTGGGTCTTGGATATAGCTGACATAAAATGTCTTAGGTTCTTACTTCAGGAGGTCTGGATCTTACAACAAAATTTAATAGCTATTTATGCCTTCAGAAGACCTTATCTCACATACTGTTGGTCCAGGATCATTCATGGCTTTGTGTTACATTGAAGCACGGACAAAGAGTGTAATTTGTTAATGTCATGAAGGATGAAGTTGGTTAGAAAGGGAAGTGTACACGATCTATAATAACACAAGTATTTCCTTGCTAATCCCTTGTCAGGTTCATTATCTGTAGTGCCCCAGGCAATAGTTGGCCTATCGTGAGAGTGAAATTTAACCCACAGCATGAAATTAATCCTCAAAGACTTTTGTCTACTCTTTCTAGAAATAATAAATTCAAAGTGATTTTATAAATCTCCTCTCTAACTTTACACAGAGGTGTTAAATTAGTATCTAAACTCTGTGGCATATGTCAATCTATTGATTTACATTTAGTTAACTAACATGAAATTGTATATCAAGCATAATAAGGAATTTGAAGAATTAGTGATGTGTCCGTTGTTTCCTCCTGAAAACTCTTTTCTTTCATAATACAGAAAATTCTATTCCTTGTAATAACAGGGAAGACAAAGGTTTATGCATGCATAGATGGATAAAACGGTTCAAATTATCGTATCTGCATTTCCTAGAGTTTCTGGGTTTATATATGAAATAACACGGTTGGGGTTTTCATACCTTGACTTCTGTTGTAAAGCTTCTTAGAAATCTAATGAGGTAAACAAAATAGGTAAATCAGGAAAACAAATAGATTATTAGTTGTTTTGCAAAGTAGATCTTGAATCAACTGTGTAAATGCCATGTAAATCAGCTGGGGTTTTTCAAAAAGAGCTTTCTTTTTCTTTGCATGCAAAGCTCTTTCTGAGGACCAAAGAGTTGAAAGTGACTTATTACTGATTGATTCAGACTCTCTTCAGAATTTTAATATCATTCCTCACTCATAACACTCATCTACTCCTATGGCTACTCAAAGCTTTTCATCTACTCCTGAGCTACTCATTGCTGCTCTTTACTCCTGAAGGTGGAGGTTTAGTGCTCACTTTGAGAATTCTTCCATTTCTGAAGGCAGCAAGTCATATTTAATAAATGTTTGCAATTGGCCATATCATCTATGTTGAAGAGCTTCTTCAATATATTAGTTGAAACTTTACACAGTCACAGCCCTTGGGAGAGAAACCAAGTGACAAAAAATTAAAGAAGTCAAGTGCTTCATAGTACAGAGTCCTGACCCTGGGCAGGAATTTCACAGGCTACTTAGAGGGCATTGTATGAGCAGATCTGGAAATACATTATTCTTCTGACATAAACTATAGCAGTGGTATAGACATGGAGCCATTCTCTCTGCACATATTCCTTAAAAGAAAATTAATTCCCGAAGTCACGCTGTATTTTCTCTGTGTATTTTAGAAAAACTATTTTTATGTACACATATACTCTAGTGGTGAGAAGGAAAACAGCAATTGCTGGAGTACAAACAGAAGTTAAGCAGAAGAGTGAGCAGAAAAAAGACTTTAAGCACGTTAGAGATGCCACTTGGTATTGGAGATGTGATGTTGTATAAGTCTAGGGAACTTCTGAAAATTATATATCCTTTAGGTAGAAAGTTCTACAGAAGTATCTCATATACAGTTAAAAGATCTTTTTCTTATATATTTTTATACTGCTTTTATTGCCAATGGGAGCTGATGAATTTAAGAATTATAATTTGATACAGTATGGTACAGTAAATGAATACCATATATGAATTCAGATATCATTTATGTCATTAATACTATCCATTAAATGCAGTAGTAGAGAAGGGAAATTTGCAGAATTGCAGTGCTTGTTGATGTGTTTTAGAGATGATAAGGGGGGAACTGATGCGTTGCTCATATTTTGACCAGTATCTGCCTCAAGGTTTTCCATCTGCTCAATATATCATGTTTCCTCAGCACCACACTCTTTTCTATCCCACCTATTTTCATAATTTTGCTCACTCCCTGTATATCCATCAGTCATTCCCCTGTGATTGACTTTCACTATTTGCCCTTTTCCCAGACCACTGGCTCTTAGGGGAAACTTGCAACAAAAGCAGCAGTGTTTGTCGATTCTGAGATTGTGGTTTCTTCTGCCAGTTCCAATGACAAGCTGGCATCTTGTGACCTCTAATAAATGACCTCTAATAAATTGGTGGGTGATACATCTCGTAGCTGTTAGGCAGGATGGCTGTCTGCATTTTCAAGAGAGCCTTGAAAAAGAAAAAGGCTAAAATCTGTCCCCTGCACGTAATAAAACTGGAGATTCCTTTCTGCAGACCTTTAAGGTCTGCTTTGTTCTTGGAAGGGGTTCAGGCTACAAGTTGGACAAACTTTAGATTTTTAACAAGCATAATTCCAGTGTACTCTGCAAAATTTAGGTATAGTTGGTCCTTCTTATACTTCAGACTGGGCACCTTTCAGACTCCATAGTAGGGTAAGTTGGGTCCTGCAAATACTTGGATCCCTATTTATGTGCACAGACTATATTGCACAAAGATTATACCCAAAATGAAGCAGCTAAACCTATTGCTAGGATCATATCACATAGCAAACCACTGTACAGCTAGTTCTTTGAAAGAATCATAGCATAACTTAGGAAAAGGATAAATTATGCTGTTCTTCTTTCAAAGAGTTGCCTTTCCCATTAACCAGCTAAGATAAAGAGGATGGGAGGGGGTATGCCTACATGTTGAACACTTACTCAGTTTGGCATTAGACAAGACACAGAAATTTGCCAACAAGGTCATATCCTACTCATTTTATATGTAATAATATATATATAGTAAGTACCTATTAATTCTGTATAAACGTGCAGAACCCCTTTTTTCCAGCAGTCATTTTTCAACAAGCCTATTTTATTTATCACTAGACATTCAACAATTCGGTTAGCTTTATCTCTGAATCCATGTAGCATTATGAAGACTTGAGTAAATGTGTACATGGAAGAGGTACTGAATGTGGTAAGGAAACAAAACAGTAGTGCCTGAGAAATACTGCATGGATAACATCAGAACTGCCTTTTCTTTTTCCTGTTTTTCAGTCCTCAGGCTCAATATCTGAGTCAGATCAGCCATGTTAGCATAGTTTGCCTGCCTGCCTGGAGAAGAATGTGAGCAAAATGCCTTTAAAGGGTTCTGTGAGTGTACAAAATGAAGGCGCTTTTCTGGCTTCCCACTGGTGGTTAGTAAAACAGTTTGTTTTCTGATAGACATCACTGTAACAGAACCTGACAATACTTCCTTGATTTAAATATTTTCATGAACTCAAAAGGAATCATTTACCATTTCTTTTTAGAAAAATAATCTTTTAAAGGCACAAGGCTGCAAGAAAGCAGTAAAATCTGCTGAAAAGTGTATCCTCCAGACTACTGCACTGATTGCTGCCCACAAATGCTTTGCTGAAATCCTCTCTTTTTCAAAAGTTGCCTTGTTTTGTACCTTTAAAATTATCAGCTCTTGGAAAAGTCTTGTTAAATCTGAAAGAATTCCTGTTTCCCTTTAGACCTAACAATGTTTCAGATACTATTTAAAAAGGAAACTCTCCCTTTATTCCTGAAGTCGGTAAGAAATATTATGGAAAATTGTGTTAACTCTTGCAAATCCCTCTACAACTATAAAAGTACAAATGAGATCGTCCCTGCTGTTTCAGTCAGGCCTATGAACCTCAGAGCAATAGGATATTTATAAGAAAATTCCAGACATAGCAGTGGTGCCGTGATCCATATGACCCAAAGTTTCCAGTCTTTGTCTATCCTCCTGTCTTTAAGGAAAAACAGAGGGGCGTAAAATGAAAACTTGGAAGATCACAAATCATTGTTATGACTCATTATAATGAATGATTTGTGCATTACTTTCTGGAGTAGTCAGGTTGAGTTTGGGGAAAAAAAGTAATGTTCCTTTATAATTTTCACCACGTTATGCCAGTTTTCAAGCAACTGTCTTTCCTGAAGCAACAACGATCTTTTTTCCACACCATTCTGGGTAATGAGTGAGTTTTTTCAGCTGGAAGAGTTTGTTGTGATATAAAGGTGCAGCCTTACATGGCTGTTGTCAAGACCCTGTTAGTGTTTCCATTACATTATTTTCTGTTGTTTAAAACTGGGATGTCAAATACTTGAAGTTGAACTTCGGTAGTTTTAAAAATGTGTTTACAAATAAGAAAAAAACCTCAATGGGTGGGGCTATTTGGTTCTGAAAAAAAAAGTATCCTGGCAGTTTTGTAGCAACAACTGTGATTCAACAACAGTTTTGAATATTTGAACTTATTCTTCTGACCTTGGTGTGCAACCTCCATTCTAGATTCTCCTGAGTTTTGTTTAGCATTAGTTTTGTTGTTAACTGTTAATAGTATGAGTTATTAGAAAAATAAAAATTAATCTACTGAAGTCTGAAAATAACTGCTGGTTTTCCACTACATTGAATTTGTGAGAACTCATTTCCTTTATTTTTCTCTTATCTTCATTCAGTGAATTAATGGGGTATATTCATACGTGTTAAAGGTTTCTCATTCCTTACTAGGATAAATTTTAGTGTTACACCAAAATTTCTTGAATGTGTGTTTATGTATCTGTGGACTCTAAAAGAACTGGCAAGCTAAAATTTGGACACACAAAAAACTTCCCTTACAGTTAAGTGAATACATTTTTTTGGTTTGATTTTTAGAGAAGGAAGTGCACTATTTCTGATAAACTGAATTGCAGAATGCAGGTGCTCCAATATTTCACTAGTTTTAGTGTAAGTTACCACAGCAGTGGGAGTCATAGAGCTTCAGAGGAAGTTTCATCCTTACCTTGACTTGTTGTGTCCTACTGTACATTAAGAATTGCTGAGATCCCTCAGCACTGGCTGATAATGAATTCTATATAAGCTGTGATATTGGGGCACAGTTGGGTGGGTAAGTGTGCAACAGTTAAGAGTTGAGTTTCAGTCTTAAACTCTGAATTTCCTTGTTTTGCTCATTTAAGTCTGTGTGTTTTCTGTCACTTAGCCATACAATTTAGTAGAAAAAAAGTAATCTTTTCATGGGAACAGCACGTGCATAGTGGGTAATGTCCATATTATGTGTATTAGCTGTTAGTCATTTAAAGTGGTTTGTCTGTTAATGAGAAAGGGCATGTGAGTTAACGTTTTCAAATGCAGGGTATTTAGCTGTATTTTTTCAGTAGAGTAAGTCTGGTTGTATCCCTTCCAGTATTTAAAAAATCTCAGCTACAGTATGTTAATGAAATTGTTTCCCTTTCAAATACTTTCCAGCACTAAACGAACACTTCTTTCAGCAACTTACTTTTTGATTTTGGCTATTTTCCACTGAAAAAGAATTTGGATTTCTGGTTTTGACCATTTCTTTCCTTTGGGAGAAAAGATATTTTTTGTTATCTTTCCTACTTTGACCACAGGGAGTAAGTGTACTGTACATTTTGTTGTGGTTTGAAAATTCTTGGTGCTAAATCATTTTAATACAAAAAAAAAAAATCAGAATACATTCAGCTGTGATAGGATTGATCTCATCAAAGAACTTAAAATGTTAATGAATACTGAAAAGTATTGAACAACCCACCAAAAAATCCTCCCCCTACATCTTCATGCCTGAAAGCCACAAAAATTCTTCTGCCTTCTCAGAAATGCTGTGAGATTTCCATGATGGACACTGAAATCAAAGCTTTGTTGAGAAAACTGTGTAGAAGTACTTGGCTCTTTCTATAAAAATTGTAGAAGAAGAAGATTACTTTTTGCAGTGGCATATAGATCTTTATTACATTTTTTGAAATTGGAAGGGTTTTAGAGCAGTGCTTACTGTTTTTATTTCAGGTATTGTCCTGTAATGACCAGTAAGTGGTCATGTGAAGCCTTTCTATGGCTAATCAAACACGTGTTTGATTTTACAAAGCTGTCTTGAGATTTGCCTTTGCATCTCTTTGGGGTAATGGAGAATACCCTTACCTTTTAAAGGCAGCAAAATTACTCCTCTAACCTGGTATCACTTAACTGATAGATGAAATGTTCATACTTACATTTAAATTTTTTAAGAGCTCCAATTTGCAGAAGCTCAGTAAAGGGTCATAGATCACAGTAATGTCACAGGACACAAGATTTGCTTTCCGGCAAGAGGTCAAGAAAGGATATACATTATTGTAATAGAAGTTAAACTGAGATAAAAAACTGGACACTTTCTAAGCAGGCACATGTTTCACAGTGAAATCCGCCAAACCACGTTCCCATTTTTCCCTGAACTGAGACTGCATACTGGGGTCTTAATATAATTATCATATAATATATGATATCTTGTGAACTGTCTTCTAGTCATTAGTTTATATTCCTCATCAGTTTGTCTGTTGTTTCTCTATAAGCTCTTTTGAAGGAAAACATATAAGACTTTATTCAAAACTAATGAAAGCCAGATTTCTTCTGTTGATGCCTTAGACTATGAGTGACTGATCATACTTAAAATCATACAAATAGCTCCATCATCTCTGACAATACAAAATTATTCCTTGTGGTGCATTGTGAATGATTTGAATGGTTTAGATAAGGTTCAAAAAAGTCCATAGGTTTTGGGGGGTTTCTTTCAGTTAGGAAATAGAGAATACAAAATTTCAGAAATAAACCATCACTGTAAAAAAACAAAATGCTGTTTTTACCATTACTGGTTTCTGCAGATTCTTTCACCAGTGTAAATAAATGCCTTATACACAGGAAGATGTAGACAGAAAACACAAGTAGTGCTTAAATTTGCCTATTGCTTTTCCAGTCAGCACATCCTGGCTGATCTTGTTGTGTTAAGATCATGTGAATTGCACAATCCTTCACACAAAATACTGAGTGATCTTTCAAATAGCTGTCCCTTCTAAAATCATTGCTGTCATCTTATGTTGTGCTCAGAACATTAATCTGGGCAGCCAAAGCAAAACTTCAGTGACAGAACTGTACCTTGAACATAGCCACAACACTGGCAGAGAGGCCAGCGGAGCTGTTCCTGCTCTGGCAGGACTTGGGGTAGGCTTTTCACCCAGAAGGATACTGGAGCCGTTTCTAAAGGAAAATAAAAATGTGTACTGTTTGCAAGTCCTTAACCATGAGGAAAGGCTGGTACTTCCAAGGAGCTGGTAGAATCCCACAGCTGCCAGTTGCATCTGGGACCTCGGAAACACAAGAGCATTTCAGGCCCTGGAGACTGGGGTGGAAGGCAGGCAGCTCTTGCTGTGCATGTGCAGAAGGTGGGGAGGACTCCAGCCTGGAGCCTCAATCCATATGTTCACCTTGTGAAACATGAATTCAAGTGTTCTCAGCATTTTCATCCGTGAAATAAAATGGAACTTGAGGTTTCTCTGAATGATTTTCAGTATGGAATGAAAAAGTTTTGCTTTTCAGTAATTTTATTGTTGTTGTTTAGAACTCCCCCTCCACACACATTGTCATTGATGGAATTTGATTATTAAAATATTTATGGTTTGAACTTAGTTTCTGCTGAATTTCTTCCTTGGGAAAGCATGAAATTATTCATATGTAAATGCTATGACTAGTTATTTTTGTTATTCTTTTGCACTATTGCCAGGGTAGATCTGCATGAAACAGTTACATGGAGAAATGTGACCTGCTTCTGGTCAAGTTATTTTTTTCATGAATATTTTTTAAAACTACATGTAAAGAAAAATTTTTTTCTGATGTTATAGCTACTGTATGTTTGTGCCATGCACACAATGGAAGAATTAATGCAGGAGAAAAAGAGTCAGAAGAGTTCTTCATTAGTAGCTGAAAAAATACAGCTTTAATGTCTAAAACATTAAATAAATAAAAATGTATTTATTGTACTGCTTTCTTTTTCCCACTGATATTTTTGATGGAATGATGTGCTGCTTAGCTTGAATGTAAAAGCAAGAGGGAGGGGAAAGTCATCTATAAAAGAATAGGAAGTACAGGAAAGATGAAGTTCTTCTTCTGATTAGTGGACTTTTCTCAGGCCTGAGAGTAAGAGTCACACTCAGAGAACTGGCTGAGGGTATCAGTGAAACACCTAAGCTGTTTTGTCACATTTAAGACTTTGGTGGTTTTGTATTCAATGATGTAGTTCATCCAGGGAAAATATTTTTTAAAAAATTTAAATTCAGAGTAGGCTATGCTTGGTAAGCTCTCATCATCAAGGCTAAAAGAGTTTAGACCAAGTGTTTTATGAGAGTTTAGATAAATTGCTTTTAGCCAATCTAAAAGGAGGCAACTGCTGATGATGATCTTATTGGGTCCAGTTTGATCAGAATAGCCAGTGTGTTCCATCTAAATTCTGCTGTAAATTTCTAAGTCAGAAGCTTTTGCCACGAATGACCCTTATTCAGATGTGGGCAGTAGCTCCTTTCTCATCCACTGCTGATGGCTCCTCCTTTTGCCCTACTTACTTTTCATGGCCATTTCTGAGGTATTTTTCTCAGAGACGAAGTACAAATCAGATAGCAAGAGGACATAACAGACCTGGATTGCAATGAGGCAGAGATCAGGTGTGGAATGGACACATTTATGAGGTGCAGTGTTTGATAAACACATTTGAAAAGATGCAAAATTATCAGTTTCTGTTCAGTAAATTTTATTTTACCATCGTAGCTGATAATTGATGTTCTAACTGATATAAAAATCAACTCTACAGAGAAAGTTTTCACGATATCTTTACAATTATTTCCATTATTACTATTCTTTTTTTTTTTCTTATTAAAAATCCCAAAAAATTCCTCCAAAATTCAAAAGGCTGAATAAACTTAACAAGCATCATTAATTCCAACAAAATGAAATTAATTTTGATGAATTTTGAAATAATTTTTTGTAATACTTTGCTACCTATGATTCTTTTTTATTTCTGTTAAGTAAATATGAACTGTAAAAAAATTCAACTACAAAAATCTAACTACCATAGTTTTGAGACAAATCTGTGGTTAGTATGGAGAATGACTGGAGTAAGTTCTGTTCTTTACCTGTTCTTTATGTTACTACTTTATTATATTATTTTATGCTTTTCACAGTTAAATAATCACCATAGCAATACTAGAACACTCAAAGTATGACCTCTGCAGTAGCAAAGCTTGTATCTTTTGCTTAAAATAATTGGGCTTTTTTTGTTTTGAAAAGTAATATTCAGCTCTTTAACAGCTTCTATGATTTACCCTTAAAATAAGTGGCAGAATTATACTCTCAACTTAGTTATTATCCTGTAAGTAACATAAGCAACTCAAGGAACTTGAGCCAAAAAGTGAAATAAATTATATTATCGAGGTCCATTTTCCATTCCAACGTTTTGCATGAAATTTAAGCATCAGTAGATATCACTCATAGTAACACCTGAATAAATGTTTAACTTAACAAATCAAAATCTTCTTTAAATATAATGCAGTTATTTTTTTTATTATAAGCATGTTAAATAATGTATATTTATATAAAGCTTCAGACTATACATTTTCTATCAACTTGTGCTGGTGGAGTAACTACAGTTAGGAGTGTCTGGAATCATGGGAATTACTGAAAGTGCAAAAAGGCTGCACATCCTTTTAGTTTTCCAAAGACAGTACATTTATTTAAAAGTTGTTTTAAATTTAAATTTGCATAGATATTTTAATTTGTTTTGTTATTATGCCATATAATTATTTTCTTTATATCATCTAAAGACATCAGTGCCTGAGTTTATTTGCTTTGGTACTGCATAAATCCCAAACATGAATGGAAATGTTAGGAGCTGTATTCAAAACCGAGTAGAACGTGTGATAAAATCCAAGATGTGCAGAGAAGGAAAATACAGCAAAGGCTGCCACTCATTGGCAAGCACTGCAGCCTGGTATAAAGCTTGGTTCTCTGAGTCAGTGTTTTTCTTTCCCTCTGAACTCTGTAGTTGAGAAACTACTCAGCTGTGCTGCATAAAAACAGCAAGAAATTCTGGAATTTATGCATGAGGTTATAGTCCCTGCAAACCCAGTGGCAAGAATTTGATGAGTCTAGACTGCTCCATATCACATTGTGGTTGTCCTACATAACTGGGACTTAACTGCTCATTATGTGCTTCAATCTAGATGTGAAAATACTGATTTCTTCCTTTTAGATTTTAAGATGACTAAAGCAATGTCAATATGAATTAGAAATCTTTCTCCAGCCCAGATCAGTAAATAAAAGGGGAAGGATTTTTAGGTAATGTTGTGGTAAACAAGCTTTAAACATTAAATACCTGGATAATGTAGTAGCAGACATCCACGAGACAACTTTGATGAGATATTCAGCAACAATGAACAAAAAATTTAGCAAATTATAGAGGGATCTAAGAGAATTCTTTTTCGGAAAGCACATGCATCTGCTTGTTCATCTATAGACATTGATTCTATTAGGACTGCTTAGAGGACTTTTGCAATAGGAATAGGGTCAGCAAAGCATGGTGTCGACTGAGGATTTTATTGAACTCAGGGTGAAACACTGGCTATTAAAAAACCAACAAGGGCTGTGAGAAGCTAGGCATTGGAAACAGATGCATGTGTTTATGTAGAGTCAATGCTCCACAACATGATGGATCACTTGTTAAATAAGTGGTTTGGAGAACTGGTGAAAGAACTCAAGCATCTTTTACATTATGGAATTTCAGGCAGAGCCCATTGAGACTTATTGATCAAGGACTGTTATAACCGTAAAAAAATGCTCTCTCTCATGCTAGTAAAATAACAATAATTTAGGTTTATTCATTTCACAAGTAGAAGTTTTAGTGCTGATTAATGTGGGTAAGTTAAAATATTTTCATGGTTTTAGATCATCAGTTTTCAATGCCTTTTGAACAGACCCCAAAACCTCAAATAGTTTTACATGGTTTCCACTTTTTACAGAGATCCCAACCATGTGTCTTCTGCAGTGAACAGGGAAGGACACCAATGTTCTCTTCTTAAACAATACCAGGGCTCTTTTGTATCTAACAAAGCTACTGCAAAGGTTCTGTTCATTCAAAGGGGGCATGGAAGACCAAGCCCTCTGGACTGCTGCTGCAAGCCAGAAAAGGAGATTGTGAGATCCCTCATGGCATGGGAGATGGATGTGGGAACTGCCAGGAGCCTGAGGAGAAGGCAGTAAATGCCTTGGCTGGTCCTGGGTAGGAGGAGGTAACCTGGGGTGCAAGGTGCCTCCCACAGCTCTGTGGGCATTCTGGGGGTGGCAGTGCTCAGCACCACAGCATTCTGCCCTGAAAAGCAAGAAGCAGGAAAATGACAGAGGAGGAAAGTTAGCTTGATGCTCATTTTTAAGGTGATAAAGCTTGCAGTAAACACACAATGTGTTGGAGTGTCCAGTGACTTCTGACACCTCTTGGATGCTGGTAGTGAGTAGCAGGTTGTCCATCCCAGCCCTGGAAAAGCATTTCTGCACATATATATGTGTCTGTTCAGCATGTCACTGAGGGCTGCCTGCCATCACACTTCAACATTATTGGATCAGAAGTTAGTGCACCGATGGTATTTAGAAAGGAATTTATCTTTTTTGGTCTAGCAAAAGCTAAAAGGATACAAGGCAGGCATCCAACTTTCAAAAATGCATGAAATTCAGTGGTTTTATAGTGCTTTTAGAAAGGAACGGATTTGAAGCAGAGAAAGACATTACATATCCCCCAGTTGTGTTCATTCCTCTAAACAATCATTAAAAACAGGCCAGGTTGGGGGATTTTTAAGGGAATGCATTAGCTCTTCTGAGTTATTAAGACTACTAATAGAGGCTGCCATTGCTGTCTTCAGGAAAACAAACAAACATTTTTTTTTCAGCTCTTCCCTGAGCTTCTTATAACAAGTGCTGGTGATCAATTAGCTAGTTCATTAAAAAGTTACACATGATTTTATTGAGGCAAGCAATTCTGAATCAAAGAACCCAATTCACAGATCTAGGTTGAAGTGCATAATTGACATGTATTTTAGAATTGCGGTTAAAGCTATAAAATAGATTTACTAGGGAAGGAATGGATCCAAAAACCCTAAAGGAAGGAATATGTTATTTGTGTGACTCAGTGTTACAAATGGACTCATTTAATACTAAAGTCTTATCTATATTAAAACAAATAATCTGAAATAAATGTAAAGCTTCTTTGACTTGACTTCTTTAGCAAGAAGTTATCCTTCATCTGACAAAGCATAAATTACCTACAGGATTCTTGCATTTCTTATGCCATTATTATAATTGTTGCTATTAAAGACGTATTTTTATTAAATCATTTCAATTTAGTTGAGAAGTTGCCAGTGTGTAAGTGGTAACACAGAATTATATAAATATGTTCACTATGTTGTTGAGATCCACTGTGACTCTGGAATTAAATCCCCAGTTCAACAAACAGTTGTGCATGCACAATTTAGTGGGGAACCTCACACTCGTGCAAGTGGGACACTCCTGAGCATTTGCAGGGTGAAAGAGAGAAAAGTGCATTATTCAAAGGATGTTTTAGAAACTGATACTTTTTTGAGTTTACAAGCAGGCCAAATCTTGAAACTTGAGGAAAAGAGTTTGGGTTAAGAAAACTTTATTTTTACATACTTGGTAAAAAGATGTTACTGGTGGGTTTTTGCAAGTTTTCTTTAAGAAAAAGAAAGATATTTTTGATTTTGAACTGAGATGTAATAACAATCAAGTCTTAAATATATTTAAATGTACATAGAAATTAGGTTCTAATTTGGATTGCTTGACTGCCACAATGTAAAAGCTTCTGTAGCTGATAATGCTGTTGGACTTTGTGTGATGGCATTGAGGCATTTTTTTTTCAACTATTAGCCTTCCCAAAGGATCTTTTCAGACAAAATGTTATGCACCAGCTCTTATTTGTGTGTAAGCTTCTTGAATAGCATTCTTCTCTCTGCCAACTTGGCAGCAAGTTCTTGTGCTAATAAAAGAGGTTACCCCAGACAGAGATCCAGATGTGCCTGAACTACTTTTATTAGGACTATGGAGGGACTCAGTGTTTCCTTCTAACTGTTTTCAAAAAAAGGTGTGGGCTTGCCTTCATAATTGCCCAAAGAATTGCATCACTAGAATTTTTTTCCTCAAATTGAACAAAATTTTAGATGTGATTGCACAGGAATACTGCTGTTCAAAACAATGAATGCCTTTTTTCACAATACAAATGTTGACTTGACCCTACTGAATTCTGTAAGAGAGGAGAAAATTGCTGTTTAACCTTGAGTTAAAAATACTTTGGTTTGTTATCTCATAAATGAGATTCAGTATTGTGATCAGGATAAGTAAGAACTGATGTTTTTCAGAACAGCAGTATACCTTTGGCATGTGGTGTATTGACTGTAATGTGAATTATTCCTTGAAACCATTGTGTAGAATTATTATTGGAACTAGTGGTAAAACCAATATAGTGATTGTCTGATGTGGGGCTATTTTAGACTGGAATTGCCAACAGCAATATTCTTTTTATTTTTTAGTGCTATTTGGTAATTAGCAATTTTTAAATAAATTATGTTGCTAAAAATTAATCTAAATATCTCCATTCTGTTTACTTGAATGTGCCAGCTGCTGTTTTGAAACGGAAAGAAATAGGATCTTCCAACTGAGATACTTAGTAAAATAATATAGTTTGTTAAACTCACTGTTGCTATCCATAAATCCTAACAATAAGAAGTTTACAATCTTAAATCATAATCTTGATTTTCTTTTCAAGGCCAGAAGCTTCATGTTGAAATTTTTATTGTTGTCAAAATGTGAATGGAGAAAATAAAGTTTCAATTAGAATAATTCATTGCTTGCTTTATTGTTCATATTATTATTGAATTTTGAAAAATGAATGATGCTCTCATATCTGATCATGTGTCTGCTTGATTTTTGTTGTAATTTTGTCAGATATAAAAAAGAGCAACACATGATAGTATTCCATTTCAGATTTTCAAAAGTGGAGTTTGACTCAAACACTCACATTAGTTTCAGCGGGCTTTGGGTCAGGCACAGGGTTAACAGCTTATTTTTGAAACAACTAGAAAGAGGTGTAAATGTCAAAGGTGATAGCTATACTGTGAGTTCCATAAACTACAAAAAAAGTTACTACTAAAGCTCTATTTTTCCTTGGTTTAACAGCTTCTATGAAAACAGTGTTAATAAGTATATCAGGAACAGTATATAATAATGAATCAGAGAAGTAAAAAAACCCTTTAAAACTCCTTTTATATAATAATTGGAAAGTTAAAAGTGACTTAAAATCCCTGACTTCTCATGCTGTGATGTAAATTGTTTTTTTTTTAGGTTCCAAATTCAAAGAGGGAAAACTGATCCAACCAGTTACAAGAGCCTGGGGGACTGTTTTAGGACTATTTTCCAACGAGAAGGGTAAGAGTATATGTTTTTAAAATTGTCAATTTTATGTGACCTTTCTTAATCACCCATTTTCCAGACATTAGATCCTCTTTATATTTCACTCTTTTTTTTGCAATTGCAAGAATTTGGCAAACGTAGTCTTACATAACGAGCACAATTTGAAATGTCTTGATTAGTCTAAATTAGACTCACAATGCCAATTTTGGTTATTCTAATATGTTAAAGAATACACAGCTGTATAGAGACACTGGTACAAACCCTGCTTCAGCACCAGGAGCAGGATGGCTGCATCAGTGTATTGCTGTATCTTCACTCTTGTCTTCTTGTTCTGGTTTTCCAAACTGGCCCAGGCTGAGGGTATCACTTGTTTACAAGCTCTGATGAGCTGGCATTCCCAGGTACCTGTGGTAGACAATGTGTCCAGGACCTGTGTAAGCAAAATTCCACAGCTTTTCAGTTTGACAGGATATGGAAAGAAGAGTTATGTTCATCAGTTCCTTGAATCATACTAGCATCATAAGGTACCACTGCTCTAAGCCTGAGCTCCTCTAAGGGACTTGGGTTCTGATCCAGAACGGCATTTAAAAATAGGCTTAGTTTTATGAGCAGTCCAGTTAAAGCCAGTGGATGTAATGGGATCAATCATATGCTTAAAGTTAAGCCTGTTATCCACAGGAAGCTCGCCTTTAATCAAGGTAACTCTAATTAGTAAATCCCAGCTTTGAGTAGCTGGCAGGCTTTCCATAAACTTTTTAAATACAATAGCAGCCCAATTTTTTTTTATCCATATATCACAGAAATAGATTGGTTGGAAAAGACCTCTGAGATCACCAAGTCCAACCTACAGATCATGAGTCCAACCTAAACATTCATCAAAATGGAACCGTTCTTGTATATAGTGGTGCAGATGCTGGGTATGGAGGCAGCGTAGGTGCAGGGAGACATAGACTTCTTGCATCCACAAAAAACACTTGAAAAACAGAGGTGAGATGAGCACTGAAAATTAATAACTAGACCAGTTTTGTTTCTTGCAGTGAGATTTAGCTAAGCTATACCAAGTACATCCATACAGAACCAGATGGTTTGAAATGAGAAAGTAGGCACATACAAAGAAGTTTCATTAAGGTCTTGAAAGAGGAAGTTGTCACAGCTGCCCTTATTAGCTGTAAATTCATTTTTTTTGAGAGATTAATGTTGTGTATTATCACTACAATAGACATTAAGGAGCTTAAAAGCTAAAAAGATTCCACACAAATGATATTCTGTGGCTTCTGAGGTTTTCTGGGCTGAGTTTATGTTAACTTGTATTGCTTCTTGAAAGAAAACTGTTGAAGTATTAATATTTGCAATAATGTAGAACTATTTGTAAATAGAAAACTAGTTTCAATATTTAAGTCAGTGAGCATGAAAACAGTATTTATCTCATCCTAACTCACTAGTATTTTTCATACCTGGAGAAAGAGTCTGAATCAAGAGACAACTTCCAAGTTAATTGATTATTCATTATTTTTTCCCTATGGAATTCTTGTGCCCCGATACTGGAACGGAACCAGAATATTTTTAATGTCTGTATCAAGTCATGAATCTGTGAGCAGGAAAAAGAAGATGATTACACGAAAATATTGTATATTTAAATCACAGTTTAGCAGTGGATTGCTCAAAATTTCTGTTGGGCAAGAGCTACAGAGTTTTACTTGCCCGTTTCAAAAGCAGGCAATACTGTTCTAAACAAAAATCAAATTTCATGAATACCTGTTTTTCTACAGGAAGTTAGACAGAGGCAGGAATTCACATTTAAACAGACATCATTTCCTAGTAAGCACTAGGGAAAAAGCAAGATTAAAAAATCTCAGATGAACTGTAATTTTAAATTTTGGATAAAAATAAGAAAATAAATGAGTTAATCCTGAAAAACCTGTTTGACTCCATGAGTCTTTCATTCCTGTCTGCACAAGTTGTCCAGTTTTCTGGAGCATGATGATTTTGACAACTGTGAATGAAGTGAGGGTGGAATGTGAATTATTTTACTTTGTGGAAACCTTTAATCCTGATAACCCATTCCTTGTGTGACCACAAAAATATGCAAAAGAGAGCCCCAAGAAAGGGCTTCACATTTAGATACTAAGCAAACAAAATCAGTATATGAAGTGTTCAGACTCAGGTGTGTAAATCTGTGAGGAGGTTATAAGAAATTCATTTATGCCCATGTTTATTTCATATTGGCAATATAAAACACCCCTGATGGTGTGTGGCATTTTCTAAAACATGTAAATATCTAAATCTATAAAGAGTTTAGGTATAAACTAAAGTGACAAGAACTAAACTAAAAAGGGTTTAGAGATCTTTCTCCAGCACTCTGAATTCCTTTTTGGCATCTGTGATTTTATGTTAAGTTGACTAAAAAAAACCCTGTTACTAAATAAAGAAACACAGCAGGAAAAGAAGTGTTACTAATGGCCTGTCCCTGAAAATGTTTATATTTGGGAATATTGCTTATGCTGATTTGTACTTACACTTTTTAGTAGTAGCAACTAAGGTAAGACAGAATGTCAAAGCCCAGTTCAGGCAAGACATTTCATAGTGCCTTAATTTTTTTGACCTTGTTATGTTGAGGTTAAGTATGCAGAATCAGCCTAGGAAGTATGTATTTTTATGAACACATATGTAAATGTTTCATTTGCTGCAGTGCTTCTTACTGAAAATCAACCAGTATTATGTTACTACAGTATCACTGCAGGAACCTGGTGATTTCATAGAAAGTTTCTTCATCACAAGTAACAGCCAGAATTCTTTAACCACTCCTCTGATTTTGTCCTCACTACAATGAAAAGGACAAAGGAAGTAATTCAGTCTAACCATTAGTAGAACACTGTCCATTTCAAAGAATCAGAAAACTCCTTTATCTTTACAAAACACTAGAAATCTTTAAAAAAATTAAAAAAAAAAAACAAACAACCACCAAAGGAAAAAGTCGTGCAAAAACTCCCTTCCCCCAAACTTTTGAGTATCTCCTTAGCTGGAAATAAATTTTCTTCATGGGGAATTAAATTCTTCAAAGAAAGATCCATCCCTTGAACTCTTTTCTTGTCTTACAAGAAATTAGGAGCCACAAAACATAAAATTTAATTGAGACTCACTAAATGAAGGCTCAACCGAACAGAGCATTAAAGGTCACATAACTTTCTTTTAAAGGGAGGCAGAACTATTAACTTCAGGGATTTTGTGAACTTATTTTGGGAGCATCCAGTCACTACCAATTGCACGGGAGCTGCAGTGGTGGAAATCCTCTCAGGTGATGAGCAACCTCTGCTCAGCTGGATTTGCCAGGAGCCATGCAGTAAAGGTTCTCTGGTTTCACTTATGAGATGATGCATGAATTGACAGACCTTTGACAGTGAGGTAAACCCACCAGGAGCATATCTGTTTATTGAGGAGTGACAGCTTTATAGCCAGCATAAAAATAATCTGATGCTTATTGGGGGAAATGTTTGGATACAGGATTAATTCAAACCATTAATAGAGAAAACTTTTCATTCTCCTTAGATCCTACAAATAGGATGTTAGATTGTGTTAAATGACTGATTTTTATATCATCATGATCTTTACTGCCTTTGTATTCAGTTGCTTTTTTTTGATAGTGACTTAGGATGGAATTTGAAACATAAGAATAAACCAATGTTCTAGCTGAATGTATATGTTGTATCTATATTAAAGACACATGGTGTTGTGTCTCATATTAAGAATGGAAAATTATGCCCATCTGCATTGTCTTAATCTGCAGTTACAGCATTAAAATGATGAATGCTTTTATTTCAAGTCTGTAAACAACTTTGTTCTTATAAACTTGGATTTTCATAGGCTCATAATTTTAACAGTAAATGTTCTGGATTATAGTTGGTTTTTTTGGTGGGCACTCAGTCAAGAAACCTGTTACTTTCTCATTCATTTGCTAACTTGCCTGAAATAGGAAGGGTAGTAGTGTCCTGGATTCCAGTTTTATAACTCAACACTTCAATAAGTTACAGTTTAAAGTGCTTGTTAGCCTTTCTTAGAGCTAGATGGTCCTGGGAAAGTGCAAAACACAATTGTCATTAATTTGAGACTTCGTTACTTCTGCTGAGTTATTTGATTATTTCTGTTTAATTTGCTTTGGGAAGGAGCAACTCCACATTTACACAGTCCAATGACTTAATAATTATTCCTGTCTTGTTCTCAGCACCACCTTATCACTCTCTTGTACCTATAATTGTCTGTATGACCACACACATCTTTTTTTTAATAAGCAGCACCCTGACTCATACATTAATGGGATTAGGTTATAAAGCTGCACAAAACTTGTCAGCTATGGGTGGAGTATGTGGAAGAACAGCCAAGACTAAGAAGGAGCTGGATGAGAGCAGAGTCATCAGTAAACATGCAGAAGCTGGAGGGCTCCTGGTTTATGTGATATCAGCAATCATGCACCAATTAAGGAATTTGCTAGCACTCTCCTTTGTCTTGCTTGGTATGTCTTGCTAACAAGTTCTTGAGAGACTGTAGCAGTGCTTTTGAGGGTCGGCTCTCCCACCTGGCTTCAGAAGACACTGCTGCTAAATGCCAGCAGGTCAGGGAAGGAGGCTGGCAGAGTTGGCAGCCATGCAGGCAAGCACCAACCTCTGGCACTCACCAACTCCATCACTGACCATTCCTGCTCCCAAACAAGAGTTGTACAAGATAGAAATACTGTCCTGCACTTGAAACTTTCAATGACATTTCCAGCCAGGAAAGTGTGACATAGTCAGTCATGTCAAAAATCCCTTTTCCCAGGGTGCATTTATAAAGGACAGATTAATTTCCACTTACTGGAGGCATAAATTCTTGTGGTATGGAAAGTCCAGACTTTAGGCTCTGCTTTCAGTGCTCTGAGGGAAGCAGAAGTTGTAGATTAAGATGTTATTTCCCACACACACAGAGCTATCTGCCCCACTCCTTAGTTTCTTGTTAGCACTTCAGACTAAGGAGGAGCAGAAGCGAACTTGGACCCATGGTTGCTTGGTACATTCAAGATTCTTATTTCTTGGTAGAGACTCACCTACACTGACAGTTTCAGAAACTGTGATCTTGCAAATTGAAGTACAGGCACCTTTTCTCTTCTGCCTCCACTTCAGGAACAGTAACTTCTACCTGAGCACTGAGGAAAGTCTGCTAGCACTTGTATTTCAAGAGAAAAAATCTATACATAGATCCATCTCTCTTCTAGTCCTACTGGCCTGTCTCACACAAACCCATAATACTTGTACTAGCCTTGCTAAAGTGAGCCTGAAGATGCTAAAAAAAGAGCACTACACCACCAGAATGTCTATCTAATGCATCCCCATAGTTCATAGTATATTGCTAGTTTTTCTTCTTTCCATCTGTCATGTTGTAGAATTGGTCCGTGGATCACATTGTTCTACATTGGCATCTTCTTGCCATGCTATTATGTTTATAGATTTCACTAAAAACCTGTAATTTAGAGTATCAGAAATAATTATTACATTCCTGTGCGAAATAACATAATCCATAATGTAGAGTCTCAATTAAATTTTTTAACAAATTGTTGAATTGAGAACTCTAATTGAAATTATAAAGGACAGTGTAGTGACTTAAACTGGGAACCTGTGTTAAATCTGCTGACTCTCATGAATAAAAAAATGTCGATGCTGAATCTTTGAGCCCCTCTTCTTGCTTTGCACATCTTTAAAGAAGAAATGCTCAGTGTTAGAAAAGCTAGTATTTGTATATTTTCAGGGAGCATGAGCTTGCAAAATTTAGATAGAGACATAGCAAATTCTCATAGTACATAAGTTTATCAACTGTTTAATCAGTACATTTATTTTTGAACACAACACTCCTCAGCAAGTGCCCTCATGCCTGTGCAGTTAGGAGGACGGGATCCACATGACCCTGTGGGAAATTGGTCTCACATATCTGCAGTGAAAAGAAAAATGATGCCTTAGCATACACTAGGTGTCCCACAATCAAAGAACTTCAAAATTTGTTCTGGCTAGTTAGCAGGAGTTCCTTCTTCATAGTCCATGACACATATATGCAGAGGAATAGATCTGCTTTCCCTAAAACTGTTCTTTCTTTCCCTAAACTGTTCTCATTTTACCCCTTTGTCTACATAGACCCATGTGCCATATCTGCTCTTACTGCTTTCAGTTTCATTTCATTGTCTCTACTTTATCTGGATTTGTGTCTTAAACCATCAGTTTTATTCTTATTCTGAATGGGTGCTGAGCCATAAAATTTAAATGATGGTATAGCCTTGAATAAAAGAATAATAAAGACTACTTTCGAGATTAAAGGAATGCATAAAATTTGACTGACAGAATTTCCCTGATAATTTACTTTAACATATTGATTTAAATTATATTCATGAGGTTTTAGATCAAATATACAAAGGAGACATCTTTTGTGTATTTATATGATGGTGATGTGTATCATGCTTTCTTTTGTATATAACCAGTTCTTAATCCAGTGCCAGCAATTCTAAGTGGCTGGATGCTTTTGCAACACTAGTGAGTCACAAAATAAAGATGATACTTGTTCTTTTAACCAGTGGGTCTCAAAACACTTCACAGAACAAGGAAGTGCCATTATCTCAAACATGCAGATGGGGATATTGATGTGTAAAGTGAGTCAAGTAGAGTCAAGTAGATCTGGACTGGAGCATGCACACAGGTTGTTCTCCCAGAGCAGCCTGATACCATGCTGTTTATTTGGCCCATGGTAGCACGTTCATATCAAAGCTCCTCGGAGCTTTGTTGGACACACGTCCACGTGTTGGACAGAAAATTGCATTATTTGACACAGGTTTCTCATTCAGAAGTTTTCTGAAGACCTAATCAGCAGCTCACATTATGAAGAAGTTGTCTGAGGGCATACAGGGATGTAGTGGCAGGTTTAGGCCTGAAGCTGGGTATCCTGAGTGCAAGGATCCTGTCCCAGGGACCGGACTGTCTCCAGAGTCAGCAGTATTTACTGATGTTGCTGTCATGAGGTTTTCATCATCCCATTCAGGCAGGAATTCTCTGCTCCTGACTGGAGGTTCCCTACCCCCATCTTCATATGTTAACACTTTAAAACATAAAAAATGGCTTTGGAATGTGAAAAACTTTATGTGTGTAGCTGTCTGGATACAGTGAAGTTATGGTGGTGTAACTAGGGGCAGCATTTGACTAACCACATTTTTATTACTGACGGACGCACATTTTACTTGCAAAATTTAATCTGGTATATATGGCAACGCAGTAAACAAGAACACTCTTTTAAAGAGAGAATAACTTCTGAGAATCATGTGCTTTAAAGATGAAACACATGCTTATTTATTTCCCAAAGGAAGAAAACACAATAAAATCATGTAAATCTTAAAAGCATCTTAGAAGTAAACGGGCCAGACATTAACTGATGTTAGTTGTTATCATTTGCTAAGGCCACTGGACGTACACTCACACTGGGTGTCTCATCTGCATTTTTTAAAGGCTCAAATTGTTGTATTTTTTTTCAAATACTTTCATAATCATATTGTTTTAACCGTAAAGATATGATTTCTCAAGTGCCTCTGTTTTCTAATACTGTAACATAAATAGAACTTATTGTAACATTAGTGTTTATAGCAATAGCTCCCTGGAATCAGATGACTGCATCATAAGATACTTATATTAAAGAACTAAAAAGATACCTACAAGAATTGTTTGCAATCAGTTTTAATCTACCTACTCAGAAGGTCAATGGAACTAAAGTTTTAGTCCTTTTTATTTTAACAATCAAGAATATTTGTCATTTTGCCACATTAGGTTCCTGCTGGTTTCAAACATCATGTTGAAATAGATCAATGTGATAATTGTGCTTATCATAAACTTCCTGTTAGTTTTAGTGTGTGGAAAACACCAAAGCATGCTTTATTATCAAATTCACTTAATGTTTTTATGTTCTCTGAAAGTGAAGAATATGTCTGCCAAATTTGCTAGCCCAGGAAAATGACCCTGAATTTCTCCTGCTTCAGTAACTGGTTCAGCATGAGAGACTGCAGTGTTTCACAGAGGTGAGCTGCTGTGACATTCCCTGGTGCTCCAAGCAGAGGTTTGCTCCCAGGGCCCTGATGGAGACATTTCTGCCTGGCACCATTCTCCTCACTTCTGGCAGGGACCTGGTGCTGCCTCGGAGCCCTGAGAGCTCCATGCCTCGGAGCTGCTGAGCTGGGAGCCACCTAGAGTTAGAAAACTGGAAAGAGCTCGGACACACTGTATGTGTTGTCCTCTCCTCGGCTTCCTTGGCTCCCCTAGGGCTGTACGAAAATTTCAGCCAGAGAGAATCTTTCTGGCCAGGAACCAAGTCCCTTCAGAGATCAGTCACAGCCAAGGCTGCATATCCCCTGACAAAGATTTCAGGAATTACTGTTAAATGATTAGATTAAACTTAAGCCATACTTTCAGATCATGCTGCTTTTTGGGGATCTGTCCCTAAAAAACTTGCTTGTTCTGAAATGATATCTCTTTTGTGCCATTGAAGTCTCCAGAACTGAAACCTGTATTTAAAACATGAGAAACTGATTCAAACCCTGATGGAGAGAGGGGGAGGAGGGGGGCTGTCTCTCAAATCTGAGCTGGGGCAACACTGTCATGCCCAGCTACAGGCAAATAAAAAGATCTGAAATCTGTCTGAAACCGCTTTCTTACCAAAGGAAATAGCTCTGAAATGTGATGATGACATTGTCAGTAGTCAGCTGTAAGAATTAGCTATTTATCAGTTATGTAAATCTAGCCATTGCATTTAACATTTCATAAACATGGTAGTGGAGGCATCATGAGGTGCAAAATTAATTGCAGGTACGTTGTGATGTGTTTCTTTCAGAGACAAGTGGTTATTTATTTCTCTGTAATTCGGGCTTCTGGTAGCTATTATTTGATAGCCTCTTATTTAAAATAAAAATTCCACTGTATTAAGAAAAAAAAAACAGTGACCAGAGAACAGATAAATCACTTTTATGTCCTTAGAACAGCTGACTTCACACTTTTATTACATTGTTTGAAATAGCATCTTTTCATCTGGAAGGAATCAGTTTAAAATGTGATTGTCAACACAACAAAACCAGCTTTCTGTTTAAAATGGCTGCTTGTGAAGCTTGGAACTACACTTTTGCCAGGATTTTCTTTGCAGACTTTATTTACTAGAACCAAGAGATTTTAGATGGGATGTTCACAGGAAATACCTGGCAGACAGCATAAAATGCAAAGTAAAGCATTTTTATTTTAGTTGTAGAAAGCATGCCTGTGAAAATGAGCAACAGTGTTTTAGGTCAAAAGCTTTGCTTTTCAAATAAAGCTTTCTAAGCTGTAGTTTGAAGTGCATGAGAGAAAAAATTCTCATTAATTTTTTTGTGTCCTGACCTAAGTAACCAAACAACGTACACGTAGCATATTTCTTAGACTGTATCTCATACTTATTTATAATGGCACTATTATATCTCTGTCTAATCTGCATGTCTTTACCTCATATAAATTCATTTCTTTACTGATTACATCTGAAAACACAGCTTTGTCTCTTTTATGCCAATCCTTTTAGTTACTATAGTCCGCAATTTTTTATTTATATGTAATTTAGATTGATTTGAGCAAATAAAGTTTTTAGACCTGTAAAAATGCAGATCAAGATTCTATGCCAAGTCAAATACTTTATTCAGTGATAAATCATTTTCACTTCAGAAATAACTGAGCTTTACATTATATGCATTTGCTCATTATTTTAACCGCAAATTACAAAGATGTAGTAAGACTATGACAAGCTATTAGAATACGTAGAATTTTTTCAGTACTCAAGGTTTTTTTGTTTTCAGGGTAGGTTAACTATGTATTACAATAGCTTTAATAACAATTTTATATTATTAAACGTGGAAGTATCTTCAAATTTTTTTTCTTAATAAATTACTTTGTTTCCTTTTTTAATGTTGGAAGTTAAATAGCATTATATGAGAAACTTCTAAAATACATCTGTGCTAGGAAGGCAGTCTTTTTGTTGAGCCATAGAGCTGCCATGGCAGCAGTAACTGCTGGGCATGCTGATCATCCCTAACACCATCCCCAGCCCCTCTTCTCTTTGCAATGTTCTTTACCCAAGCTGAAGTCTTCCTGTATATCATGCTTCACATTCTGAAAGAAATTTAGTAATCCAGATGTTGAGAATATCCATGCTTGACCATGGAGAAGAAAATATTCCTCCAAAACACTGCGCCAAATCAAAATATAAAGGCAATGTGAATAACTATGAATATTTGACAGTTACATAGATTTTCCATGGAATGCATCTTAAATAAAACAAGATAAAATGGAATTAGCTTGGAGCACGGAAATATTTTAGAAGAGTATGTTTCTGTATAATGCTAACTCATGGTTCAGGGCACGTTGCATTCCATATGACTCAGAGAATCAAACTGTGAAAAATAAATAATTTATTTTGCATGTTATGTTAGTGGCCTTGTCACAGAAAATAAAATTCTAAATACATATGAGGTTGGGGGTTTTTTAGTTTTCATATTCTTTGCTTATGCAACTTACAGCATCCTGTAGTTCTTTACTCTATAAATACCAATACTAACTTTAATGCAATAAAAATAGTTTTACTTAATTCCAGAACTGTCTACATGAAATGCAGTGTGTGTCTAACACGCTGCATCTCCTTACAGGAATGCGTGCATATAGGCACAGATAAACTGCACCATTGCGTTCTGTCTATCCAGTGTGGAGAGCTGCTTTCACACCAAGCCAGCAGGCACTTCCCAGTAAATTTCTGAAGTTTTCATGTAGCATATGTGGCAGTAACTCTGACTGAAGCATTGGCTCCAGTTATGAATACAAGATCAATTCCGATGCTTTTTTTATACAGCTTGCCTTGGGTGTTTGTCTATTTTTGTGTATTTTAGCTCTGCCTGAACTTGCATGCACACTGTTTTGTACCTGACTACCATACACTGAGTGTCTCAAATGAAGAATGATTTTTTAGAGTTTATTTTGTTCTGACAAATGGAATTTTTCCATCATAAATAAACACCTCTGCATCATAGGAATTAGGTAGCCAAACCCAGTACATCTCTGCTGTTCTCTGTAGGAGTTAAACTCTGTGGCTCAGATAAATGCTTCTACAATCCTGCTGCCTCCTAATCTAGGTAGGGGCTCAAATCACTTACCAATAAAACATTTTTTAATGAAACTCATTTTTTTCATCATTTTAATCTGACATAAACTAACTTTATATCCTGGCTTAAGAAAAGTCTAATTTTGATAAATGTACCTTCCTTAATTTGCAAAACCCTTCTTGCAAAAAATTATATATTCCACTTATGTCTTAATTCAACTATTTTTCTGTACAAAATACTTCATCAAAGATGTCTTAGGTATTTTTAGAGCTGATTTTGTACACTACTTTTATTTGGAAATATCATCTATCTTCTGTTTGATTTACCATTTAGTACACAAGTAGTATTTATTCTTTTGATTGCCACTGTGATTTAGAAGACTAAATCTGGCCTACATTTTGTGGATAAAAGTGAATTACTAGCTAGTTAGCATTTCAGCTTTTGTTTTAAAATATTCTCACATAAGTCTCTGTGTTTGAAAATGCAAAATAGAATACTTGCATAATATTCGGATTTTCTTATACTTATTGGGTCATAGCATATTGAAGTATTTAATCTCATTTTTTTCATAAATGGATATTTAATAAATGGGTAACTTAAGTATCAAATTAACTTAGGTTTTCTTTAAGAAGTATGTAAAAGGGCAAACCAAAACTTTCAGTTACATTTTAAAAACTCCTGTGCAAATTACATGTGTTGTCACAATTTTGGGATAAAATAAAATATCTCTGACCACTCATGTTAATAGTTGCAAGTAATTAATAACTTTCAAAGCTCGAATATAACAACAAGAAAAATAGCCGTGCATTTTTGTACAAATAGCAATTTTCTTAGACTTTCTTCAAAATTTTATAGTTTTAATTTTACCTAGGGTTACATAAAGAAAAAGGGGGAAAATGAATTTAATATGTTCCTGAGTACAATTATATTGGTTTAAAAGGTGAAAAATTGGCTAGTGAGGAGTTTAATATAGGGCAAGTTGCAAAATGCTAGGAATCAGTGGCAAGAAAGTTTTCTCAGCATCCTGTTTGGGAAAACGCAGTTTTTAAAGTATTAAAAAGTATTTAAAAGTCTTTCTAAGTTACTGTGGGGGAATGCTTGGAATTTTGTCTTTCTACCGAGAAGGATTGGTTTTCCCTTGATTGTCATCAGTTTGCTAGGTTGTCCTGCTATTTAAGCTATTAAAGACTGGTGTGCTGCTTGGTCTCAGGTGATCCATAAAAAGGAATGAAGCCTTGGGAAGGTAAACCATCACCAGACTGGCTCGGTGTATCAGCCTTCCATGACGGAAGCTCTTTGTTGAGAATTGTTGGCAATTCCAGCAGTTTCCAACCGAAGATAAGAGCCAGCGTTCTCAGATAATGCCCTCGATCACACACCTGATGACAGACTCCTGCATGCAAGTTTTTTCAGGTGCTGTGTTTGCTCAGTAATCCTTCAGTGCCAATCTTTTCTAAATGGTGAGCAGGACCCGTCAGTAATGGACATCAGCCATTAGGCTTGTAATATTTGTCATAGATCAGGTTACAGCTTTGTTACTGCAGTGTGATGAATGGATGCTGTTATGCTCACAGAAAATAAGTGCTATAAATTTAGCAGTCAGTACTAAATGAGTTGTTACTTTAGGGGCCTGATTCGCATCCTTCTGAAGTCAGTGGGAACTATGCTGTTGGCTAAAGCCTCTATATCAGGCTTTCAGTTTTCTTTCTTTTAAGGAACACAACCCAGGGCTGCCATTAAAATACAGTTCCTCCTTATTTA
>VZTZ01009368.1:0-13091 GCA_013400955.1 Drymodes brunneopygia
GAAGCCACCCCTGTAGCCCTGCCACTAGCAGCACCTGGCCATGCAAACCTAATGCAAATGTCTTCATCAATGACATATACAGAAGGATTGAGTGCACCCTCAGCAAGTTTGTAGATGACACCAAGTTGAGTGGTGTGGTTGACACACCTGAAGGATGGGATGCCATCCAGAGGGACCTGGACAAGCTTGAGAAAGGGGCCAATGGGAACCTCATCAGTTAAAAAAATACCTGTGTCAGGGCAACCCCTGGTATCAATACAGGCTGGGGGATGAATGGATCAAGAGTAATCCTGATGAGAGAAGTGATTCTGCCTCTCTGCTCTGCTCTTGTGAGACCCCACCTGGACTACTGTGTACAGCTCTGGGGTTCTCAGCACAGGAATGTCATTGACCAATTGGAGAAAGTCCAGAGGACCACAGAGATGATCAGAGGGTGTAGCAGGTTTTGGTTTGTTAACCGGGCAGAAACATTAATTTTGTGTAGTGGTTTGAGTTCATCAATCTGAGTTTTGGGCCAAACATCAGCATGTTTTCTGATTCGATGATTCTATGATTCAGATTTCCAGTCCAAGTTGCAAGAGTAATCACTGTCAGGCCACATATATCTGTATGGGTGGCTTCTGCTCTGCAGGCTCTGGAAAATCAGTATTATCACCTGGCAGTGTGAGTGGGATTCATCTCACTTAAGACAAATGTCATGCATCAAGACTTAACTAAATGTTCAGTTTGATCCTCTTCTTGACAGTAGGTCTTCAGTTTCAGGACCACCTGAGGAACCTGAATACATATAAGTCTATGGGACCCAATGATGATGCCAGAATTATTTTTGCTGTTATATTTCCTTCATATATATTCACAGCTCTGTAGACTACTGTTGTATAGTTATATAGTTCCTAGCTAGCTCCAGTACTTATCCCTACCTTTTCCCTACCCTGATAGGCAGGAAGACAAAACACATTCCAGAGGCTCCAAACCCTGGAGATCCAAGGCCCTTATCCTATCTTGGTTCTTCCTGGGAGCCAAGGTTGAAACCAACTCTTTGAGACACATTTTCATAAATAAAGTTTAGTTCCTATCTAAAGGGGGGCTACAGAATAGGTGGAACTAAAAGGAGGGAATTACTTCATCACCTGTGCTTCTAATTGGGGATTCTTTTCAATTATGCTAATTTGCTAAACTTATAAAACTTTATTCACCTGTCTTGGTTTGAAAGACAGGTGTCTGCCAAGGAAGGCAGGAACCTCCTTTGGAATGGAGAATATGACCCCTTTCCCTCTGAATTAGTATAACTTTGAAATTAAGGGGCTTTAAGGCAAAGATATGAGAAAAGGGAAAACAGTTCTTTAGTAGTGTGTGTATGTTTAACAAGGCAACAAAGAACAACAATAGTAACAGCAACAAAAAAGAACAGAAAACCTAACAAACAGTCTCTTCCTGCTCTTTAAGCAATTTCCCCTTTGGTGTAGTTATTGTCGCAGCTGGCAGGGGTGTTGGTGGCTCCCAGCTGGGCAGGGCAGGTGTGATGACTCCTGCTCGGCTGCAGGGGGCGCTGTGACGCAGGTCTGGCCATCTTTCTCCACGTGGACGATGGCAGACGCAGCTGGAAGGAAGGGATGGAGAAGAGGTTTCCTTTACGAACCCCCAGGGGCAGCCGATCCCAGGTGCTCCCTCTGGATAGCAAAAGGACCTGTAGCAGGAACCTCAGGAGAAGCAGGCTGGAACGGCAGGACCTCCTGGCAGGGAGAGGGTGAAAAGCTACAGAATAGCACAAATCTGGAGCAAACGGCAAAGGTACTGTGAGAAATGAAGCACGCTTCTTTAAAGTTTTGGAGATTTATTAAAAAGGACAATAGGGGACAAATAAAAAAATTATCAGACAAAGCAGAGGGATACACCAAAAAAGGGTACAGCCAGAAGCACATCCTACACCTGAGGGTTACAGTTTTTAAACCCTTCTTGGCTCCGCCTCCATGTTAGTGTTGATTGGCTCATTGTCACCAGGGCTCCTCTTATTGGTCTATTGTCTTCCAATGGTGATTGCACCGTTATCACTTTATGCTGATTATGCCTGTCTTAGGTTACAATAGTGTGTATTCTATCACCATCCCCATGGGCTGTTTGGGGCCGGGTGGGGCAGTGTTCCTCAGCCATCCTTGATGGCCCTAGGGCAGGACTTCCAATGGGCCAGCTGGTGGGCCATTAGCAGGGAGGGTCTCATGAAGTCCTCTCTGTTAATGGGCCATTAAGCTCCACTGATGGATTGCACCATTCCCATTGTGAGATACCCCGCCCAGGGGGGGGGAACCAAGCATCCCCATTCTGAATATAATTTAGACCCGGAGCAGCACAGGGTGGCTTCTTCACCGGCCCCTCAGAAAACTGCTTCAACAGAGCCACATCTATCCCTGGACTGCTACCAACACCCTGACCAACAGAGTGTCAGGTTGTATCCTGACTCTATCAGCGTTTTTGTACCAATTGCATGTATTTTAATTTTCCTGTTAAATTGTAGTTCTGACTTTGAGCGTCTCACTAATTTGCTTTCAAACCACAACAATGCCTCAATTGTTGACACCCACTCTCCTCCCCTCCCTTAACAAGAACTTTCAAGAACATCACCAACAATTAACAGGGTACATAACAACTAACATTCTATAATAATAATAAACAAACAGAACAATTACAATGACTAACCATGATATAACCATTACAACCATCATAACAATCAACTTAACCTCTTAATCATCTATGAAAGCTAACTTTATTAACTGTATTTATAACAGTATGGTGGGAGTTGGGCAGCAGCAACCCGGCTCTCAAACACGGCACGGAAAGGGTGCCCTGGGATTTTTCACCAGCGCTGACTGGAACCTGGGTCCAGGCTATGCTGAGGGGGGCAACCCTCGGCGGCAAGCGGGATATTCCCGGGTCCTGGCGGGGCATGAAATGGCTCTGGGCTTCCTGACAGCAGAGCAGCAAAAGAAACCAAGTCAGCAAGCTCAGTCAGTGCTGAAGCAAAACAAAAAAGAAGCAGGCAAAATCCACAGAAACAGCAGGATCCCTGGTCAGACATACCGGCCACATGTGTCCAGTCAAACTGCCTGTGCCAGAAGAGAGGGGCTGCCTCTCGCCCAACCCCCAGCTCCCTCTGGAAAACCCTGGCCTGGCTCCCATTCATCACGATAGCCACGGAGCCAGGGAGGATGGGGGGTAGGGAGGGGAAAGCCACCACTCCTGGGCAGAAAACCAAACAAAACAGGTCAAAAACCCCAAAAATGGGTGTAAGAGACGGTACGAAAATCCCTCATCTGCCTCACGATCATCAACGAGGACAGAGACTGAAAACCCAAAAAACCCCAAAGGGGAAAGAGGACTTTTGCACAAGAAGTCCTGGCCAGACCAAGGTGGGATGTCTGCCAAGTGCAGGTGTGCCCGAACTGGTACACATTCCTGAGGAAATTAGTGCAGGTCATGGTAGACTGCGTCGTTCTTGTTGCCAAGGTGGAAAGGACTGTGCAGGAATGATCTGTGCTGTACACCTGTTCTGTACCCTTACCCCAAAACAATGGGCCTTATTCCCCCACCTCTTGGCCAGCTGCCTCCCACTTTCAAAAAGACTATAAAGGGACTTTCTGAAAAGACCCCTATGAGATTTCCCCACGGAAAGAAGACGGATCTATTGGCACAGGACCACGAGGACTCCGTCTCACCATTGGTAGCTATAACCCCCTCACTTTGTTTCTTTCTCTCTCTCTCCTCTATCGCATAATTGTGTTGTTGGCACTCAATAAAAGTACACTGTTTTGATTGAAACTAAAATCCCTGTTTGTGTTTCCTTTACACTCTGAGATTGGTTAACGAACCATCACGACTCCCACTTGTGTTAGCGGATCGTGACAATGGGATTGGATAATAAACCATCCCCAAGACATCACCCTATGCGGGTTGGGCATTTCTCCATATCTGCCCCTTGGAGGCCTCCAATAAAGACCAGCCTTTATATTACCTCCTATACTAATATTGTCTTGAAAGTGTGTTGTCTTATTTCTAGGCCTTTAAGGCATCAATGAGATGCATCCCAGGGTCCTGAGGGAATTAACTGATGTAGTTGCCAAGCCACTCTCCATGATATATGAAAAGTCATGGCAGTCAGGCAAAGACCCCATCGACTGGCAAAAGTTAAACATTGCGCTCATTTTTAAAGAGGATAGAAAGGAGGACCCTGGGAGTTACCAACCTGTCAGCCTCACATCTCTGCCTGGGCAAATCATGGAAGAGATCATGGAATCATAGAATCACCATGGTTGAAAGAGACCTACAAGATCATCCAGTCCAACTGTCCACCTAGCACTACCTCTGTAACCCCTAAACCACTAAATCATATCATCCAGCACCAGATGCCTTTTGAACACCTCCAGGGGATGGTGACTCCACCACCTCCCTGGGCAACCTATTCAAATGCCTGACCACCCTATAAGTAAAAAAAAAATCATCCAGTCTGAATCTTCCATCTCAGCTTAAGGCCCTTTCCTCTTGTCTTCTCACTGCAGACATGGCAGAAGAGACCGACCCCCCACCTCACTACAACTGTCAGGTAGTTGTAGAGAGCGATGCGGTCCCCCCTGACCGTCCTCTTCTCTAGACTGAACAAACCCAGCTCCCTCAGCTGCTCCACATAAAACATGTTTTCTAGACCCTTCACAAGCCTTGTTGCTGTTCTCTGAACATGCTCCAGAAGCTCAATGCCCTTTTTGAAGTGAGGGGCTCAATACTGAATGCAGTACTCAAGGTGTGGCCTTACCAGTGCCAAGTACAGGGGTATGATCACTGCCCTAGTTCTGCTGGCCACACTATTCTTGATACAGGCCAAGATGCCATTGGCCTTCTTGGCCAATTGGGCACACTATTGTCTCATATTCAGCCATATGTCAACCAACACCCCCAAGTCCCTTTCTGCTGCATATCTCTCAAGCCACTCCTTCTCCAGCCTGCAGCCCTGCATGGGGTTGTTGAGATCCAAGTACAGGACCTGGCACTTCACCTTGTTGAACCTCATACAGTTGTCCTTGACCAACTGATCAAGTCTGTCCAGGTGTCTCTGCAGAGCCTTCCTACCCTCAAAGCAGATCAACACTCCCACCTAACAGTGTAATCTGCAAATTTACTGAGGATACACTCAATCCCCTCGTCCAGATCATCAATAAATATGTTAAACAGGACTGACCCCTAAACTGAGCCTTGGGGAACACTGCTAGCGACCAGCCACCAACTGGATTTAGTTCCCTTCACCACAACTCTCTGGACCAGGCCATCCAGACAGTTTTTTACCCATTGAAGAGTCCACCCATCCAAGCCGTGAGCAGACAGCTTTTCTGGGAGAATGCTGTGGGAGACAGTGTTAAATGCTTTACTGAAGTCTAGATAGACAACATCCACAGCCTTTCCCTCATCTACTAAGTGGGTCACTTTGTCATAGAAGGAGATCAGATTGGTCAAGAAGTACCTTCCTTTCATAAATCCATGTTGGCTGTGCCTGATCCCCTGATTGTCCTGCATGCGCTGTGTAATGGCACTCAGGATGATCTCTTCCATAACCAAAGTAAGGCTTACAGGCCTGTAGTTCCCTGGATCATCCTTCTGACCCTTATTGTAGATGGGCATTACATTTGTCAATTTCCAATCAGCTGGAACTTCTCCAGTTAACCAGAACTGCTGGTAAATGGTTGAAGGTGGCTTGGCAAGTTCTTTCTCCAGTCTCCTCATTACTCTGGGGTGTATCCCATAAGGGCCCATAGACTTGTGAGTGCCTCATTGGCATAGCAGGTCACTAACCATCTCCTCCTGGATTATGGGGCCTTCACTCAGCTCCCTGTCACTAACTTCCAGCTCTGGGAGCTGGGTATCGTGAGGACAACTGGTCTTGATATTAAAGACTGAGGCAAAGAAGGCATTAAGTACCTCTGCCTTTTCCTCATGCCCTGATACTACACTACCCTTGGCATTTGTCCTGGTTTAGGGCAAATATTTAAGAGGAAACTTCTAAGAGGTCTCCTCTAGAAAAGCAGATTTCCGCCGCTCCTCCCCCAACAGGTTCGGGAAAGATTTCCTTAGAGAAAAGTGGAAAAAACCTGTTTCTTTAACAAGAAAAGTATTCACAAGCATGAAAAAATGAATAATATTAAGCAACAAAACCTCTCGTTGTTCTGAAGAGATGGTAGATTCAGAGAGAGAGAGTCCAGAGTCCTTTCTGTATGTATGGCTCCCTCTGGGTGGCATTCAGGGAGGCTCCCCGCCCGGGGTTTGCTGGCATGGACTCCTGGTGTTGGTCTCCTGGACTGGAGCAGAGCTAAACAGTTCCTCTGGAGCTCTGTACAGTTCCTCTGAAGAAACCACAGTCTAGAAAAAACTTTTCTTGCCTTAGCTAACGAGGAAAACCAGCAAAAAAAGCAGTATCTCTCTCTGTCTCTGCAAAAGCCGAGAGAACTCTGAGAGCACTGAGCCTTATCACCCTCTTGTTCGTCCGACCTCGGAGCACAGTCTGTGAGAAAAAAAGGAATTCCAGGGGAGTAAAGTGAAGGTCCTGCAAAGAAACTGTGTGCGTTTTCTCCCCCCTCTTCACTCTCTCTCTCTGGGCCTAGCTTAAAGCTACAGAACTTAATATCCAGCATAAGCAGAACAGACGATTGGGGATACAAGCATCATAAAGTCATCCTAGGACACCCTCCTACCCCTTCCTGTGACCTCTGTGGCCAGCATTTTTGTTATTTATCAAACACATGTAATTTATACATGTTCCTTTTCAGGGTTAAGTAAAGATGCCCCATCCACCTGAGTCAAGACCAGTGAATTTTGTCTTAACTGGTAGTTTTGATGATGTGCCATGATCACAAACCCATTGGTATCCCTACATATTACTGACCCCAATAGAGAACTGTGTTGTGGTGATCATAGCGTTCATAGTGACATTGCATAATGATCCACAGTTGGTTTCTGTAGCAATGATAAATGAAGTCATGGGCCCTCTTGGTTCTTGTTCTGAAGAGAATCAACTTTACTGTCATAATGCAAGACCTTATACATTGTACTATGATGCCAAGCTTTTATGCTGTGCTAAAAATACTCTGGCTAAAATTATATTTGTTAGCATTTTTGCAAACTAAAACAAACATTCATTGGCTGCCTGCCACTACCTGTATTGCTGTTCACATGTACTTCTAACCAGTCACCTTTTTTGATCACGTAGTGTCCACGTGCAGTTACACAACTTGTTTTCTGGTTATGTAACTTGTTTTTTACCTTCATGTTAGCTGAACCTTTCCCAGACTGCTTTCTGGTGAGCAGAAGTGACAGAAATGAACAGAGGCCTATAAGGCCCTTAATCTATGACTTTTCTTATCTGCTACAGGTTTTTATTTTGTAATTTAAAAGACCCATACAGTTAAGATGTTGCAATAGTTCGTGACTTGCTAGAAAGTATATGTACAATATCAACAGAGGTAAAAAGTGCCCTATTTGATAAGGCACAAGTAGTCATTTCCAGCTGGGAACTGGAGAGACTGAGACCCTTCAATAACTCATAATTGCCCCAAAATCACTTCCCACATGCACCCAGGGGGAAACCCATAAATGTAATATTTGTGGCATTTGTCAATTCTTGTAAATGATCACGAAGGTGTTAGCACTTGCTTACTATTTTTGCTGCCACATCTGAAAAAAAATGTTGATTTACTTTCATAGTTCACATCAGATAGATGGTTTTCAAGGTAGATGTCAGCCATTCCGAGCCTGGTTCCTCTCTACTGATTCTCCTGGTTATTACTGTATGGAAAATCACGCTATGAAAAGCCAGTGCCCATAAAGGAGACAGAGGAGTGCTGCAACTTAATTCAAATAAAAGGAGAGAGTCTACGGGGCACACACCCCTGGGGTTTTCTCTCTTGAGGTTTTGAAGGATACAGCCTCCTTTTATCCTAAACTCCCGGCTGCATGTTGCCCTCTTCCTTTCCCCATTGGCTGAGGTACTAGGAAGGTACAGCCTTCCCAAACCGCCTCCCACAAATTCCCCCTTGAACCTGTCATTTTACCCCAACGTTCAGAAGTTCAGGCTTCTGCAGACCCACTTGTCTGTTTCAGGAGCCAAGCTGTCTGGGCTCTGTAACAAACCTGCTGCTTGAAGTTAGTAGAGACATTAAGACCCATTTCAAAGACCTTACCACCCATAACCTCACCCATTGAATTGTTTGTAAAGACATTAGCACACATCTTCCCTAGAAATCCCTCCTCTTTTATTTCTAAATTTGTCTTTACAAACCCTAGTTATTATTAACTTAACCTTTTTTAACAACCTGGCATGGTATAAAGATTAACATTTGAAGCACCCCCTCCCAACTTTTCCATGTCTGGCCCCTGCATCAGGTGTGGTAAGTAAATACACAGCAAATACAGAGAATAAAGTAGACAATGACAGTTCATATTAGTCCACTGATCACTAGAGGTCCTTGTAGATGATTTGTGATTACTGATAGCCGAGGTCTCCCATCCTTTTCCACCTGCTGAGAAGTCCAGATCTCCGGGGTTTTAGAGATTTGACTTGAATACGATGGGTCCACCTGTGTTGAGCTGTCCTGACTGCTGTTCCTGCAGTCCTGGTTGGATGTTACGAACAGCAAAGTCCAAAGGCTGTGTCTGTGCTAACTGGGCTTCCAGTCAAAGAGATTTCATGAGACACAATATTCTGGCCACATANGCTAGCAAAGAAATAGTATAAGCTTAGGATTCAATGTATCTTACCATCCAATTGCTGAAGGTGGGGCACACATCGAGATACTTTCCCTCAATCCCTGGGAAGTAACCACGAAACCTGCGTCCAAGTTTCGGGGAGAAACATCGAACACTTTCAGGGTGTAAGAGGCTTCTGCCTCAGTGATAGCCCATGTATCTTTTATAGTGCAAAACCATGGCTCTTAGTCAGTAATTTTTCCTCTATCTCTCCTTCCATCAGCTCTGCAGACTAAGATGTTAGCTCTCAGCTGAGGCTTAAGCTCCCCTGGCGCCAGAGATGACCCCTGCTGGGCCTTTGTGCCCTTGGGTTATCTCTTTATGCACCAGTTATCTGGGACACACAGGAGGAGGAGGTGATGAGGTAGATGTCCTGCCACAGTGTCAATTAGTGCAATTCCCATGGAATTGATGATTCCACCCATTGCTTTTTTCACCTCTCAGTATCTGGCCTTATCTGCCAGCAGGCCCATAGTTTGTTTGTAAAAACACCTCCACATTCCTTTCAATCCGTCCTCTTTTTATTTTCTCAATAACTGTCTTTACAAACATTAGTTACCATTGGCTTAATTTTTTTTGTCCCTGGGTCTTTGTTGGTTTTGTACTTAATTGCAGTGACATCATTTTCTGTCCTTTTGTAGTCATTTTTGTATTAGTAGGCATGGCTACTTACCTGCATTTCCTTGATCACCTGTTGAATGAGCTGCACTAAGCAAGGTGGCATGCATGGTAAAAAGATTAGAGTTGCTATAGCACATAAGAGGAAAAAAGCATTCATTTAACCCATCGTCCACCAGGTAACCATGAAAATATGTCCCATTCCCATCCTTTCCACATTTGGACTGGTACATGTGCTAACTTTCTTATTCCCTTTGTTATTTGTTCCAGACTTTTCCGTTGTCATTTATTTGCAAACAGCAGTTTGAGTCATTTATTTTTCCACACATTCCCCCCTTCTTCTGCTAATAGATAATCTAGTACCATCCAATGTTGAAATATCGCGTTCCTCATTTGAGTGGATTGGTCAGCAAGAAGGTCAAGAGCTGTAGCTGTCTGGCTGGTTATTATTTCAAAAACAGCTTGTAACCTAATTATTCAATTCAAATTATAAATGGGTTCTCTGGCACCTGATATTAATTCATTTGGATTTCCAGGGGCTGGTCCATAGTGTTTATGATTCGCTCAGGTGGCCATTCATCTTTTTCCCATTTTTGGGTGCTCCTTCCAGCCAGGAATGCATCAACTGACTGCTTTTCTCTAATTAGATCATCATATTCCTTGATTCTTAACTGATTCCCCTGAACCTGTGGTAGCAAAAAGAACAACGGTCTCATATACCCTACATAAAATAACCCTGACCAGTTTGGAGGTAACCTGCCATAAGCATGTTGGCCACAAATCCAATAATGTCCTTTCAAAGCCCATGTTCCGTTGGCAATGGGGCCTTCCAAATTTTCATCAATTTGTGGGTCAAAAATACAGCTTGCTTCCTGGGCCTAACGGTCCTCCAACAAGAGTTGTCCCACCATAAGAATCACAATATTTGCATTTCCAAGCTCCCACAGGAGGTTTCCACCTACAGTTACATCCCAGATCTGTTTTGTTAGATCCGGACCAGAACTTATTAAAAAGGGTTTGAGTTCTGTTCTGGTGTTGCCACTTCCACTGATAGTCACGGACAACATGTGTGTTACTTGTGGAATTATCTTGGTTGCAGCTTAAAAATAAGTGGTCAAAAAACTTGTCCCTCCTCACTGTTTTACAACCTTCAAAATCCCTTTGATAATTATGGTAGGAATACCTTACCCAGTTACCTTCGGTGAGCTTAACCTGAGTTTGATTCCATATACCTCGATATTTGGAACAATCATAAGGAGAGTGGTTGGGCGCCCAACAGTCTAAACCCAAAGATAAAGTCCAGTCACAAACACTTTTTCCGATGTATACGCCTCCTGTTCTATTTAAACAGTAAATGCCTCTTTCAGAAGAATGAAGCCACCATGGACTTCCTTCCTCATCCCAAAATCCCATTCCGTTATGGACCTCGCTTAGGGTGCTGACCCACCACTTAGCTTCAACTGGGCTGGCCACCCATGGCCAGTCTTCAGATTCTCCTGACCCTCCACTGACCCAACAATTGCTAAGGTTAAAGGTCTAGAAACGGCTGCTCCTGGTCGACCTTAACAAGCACCTTTTTCCCATGAGAAAGTGCATACCAAAGATCATCTGCAGCCATAAATACCTATGTGAGAATGGTTCAATTAAGCGCCCCAGAATACTGGGCTGCAGAGGCTATGTGGGATGTGTGAGTGTCCAAGGAAAGGAGCAATAAACATGTGCTCTGCCATTTCTTTGTATGATTGGTTAGTCTCCTACTTACTGGCTTCATAGCTTTGATTCTACGATCTGCAAACAAGAATCCTGTAAATACTCGTGTGTGCGTAATAAAGCGATTCTTTCAACTTAGAACCGGGTCTGTGTTTTTTCCAATTGCTGCAAAATGGCATCTGAACAAGGGAAAAAAATAATCAAGGGGCACAAATAGTGAAGGGAGACAAACGGTCCATCTCCGGTAGTGACACTGCGTTCGAACCAAGTTGTGTGGCAGGGGATCCCTGATCTTTGTCTCTACCTGCTGGACAGGTGAGACTGCAAACGTGGAACTATGGGTGAGTCTTTGTCTCACGAGCATAAGCTTTATTTAGAAATTGTACACAGAATTTTAAAAGAACAGGGATTCAAAACCCCGACAGTTAAGTTAGCTGCTTTATTAATATGGCTGAATAGCAATTCTAATGTATTCCTCCCCCACAGTTCCTACAGTGCTAAAGTGTGAGAAAAAGTAAGAGCTGAGTTAGAGGCACAGAAAAAACAAGGGTGACCAGTCTCTGATGATATGTTAGTTACATGGAAAACTGTGCATAATGCTTTAAAAACTTTGCAGCTTGCTGAGCAAGTTTGTGAGTGCCCTGTCACAGATATTTTAAATTTGGAGACTGCTTCGAGTGTTAGCAATGTTTATGCAGAAGTGCCCACTGAATTGGGAGACAATTACTTTCAGGGGCCTGGCAATCCTTTTGATTCAGGTCTTACCAATCCTGAGAAAAAAGCCTGATCTTTATCCTCCTTTAACTCCTGTAAAAAATTCAGCTGCTGCGTTTCCCACCATGGCTCAAGTGTTACCTAATTCTCATCCTCCTCCCCCTACGGTTCCTTTACCTGATTTATCGATGCAATCTCATTAATCTCCAACATTAGTAGAGAAATGCAGGGAAGAAGCCCTAAAAAGGGGAGGTATTCCCATGTTATTGGCCATGCCTGTCAATTATCAGCCTAACCCCCTCAGTATGTACAACCTCTGATGCTCCCCCTCAGGTATTTAGTGATGAAATGTTTGCACCTTATGTACCCTCACCAGACCCCTTGTCCCAGGGTCTGCCTGGTGGGTCGGGACAGCTCCAGCAGCTCCTCTGCTTCCCTGCTCCACAGCCCTCTGTACGCCCCCCCCCACTTCTCCGGCGGCTGCAGCAGCTCTGTTGGGGGCCCTGGCAGGGCGCTCGGAGACAGCAGCAGCCATAGAGTTTTCACAGAATGTATTTTTTGAATCCAGTTAGTGAGTTGATGTTAATATAACTGTAATGCCCCTGCCCTGAATTTATAGACTTGTACATATTTAATTTAGGTATTGTTAAGCTCTCTGAAATCGGTTTACTTGTTGTGCTGGTCATAAAGGTCTGAAAGGCATAATATTCAAATTTATAGAAGCAGCTTTTGTGTCAAAGTCAGCTGAAAAAGTTTTCTGTATTTGACATTTTGTAAGTGACAGAGAAATAAACAACAGTAAATCAGTATGTTTGCATGCCATTTCATAGTTAGAAAACTTTGTCTCATTTTGAGCTTCTAGGAAATACTTAATTTGTCCCAACCTTAGTGTCTTTATGAATGCAAACTATTCATGTTAGAAAAAAGATTTTACTGAATCACATGTACATTTTTTGCTTTTGTTGAAACTAGCTTTGTATTTTCAGTAAACTGTAAATTTTGACATGACTGCTTATTAGAGAAATTTAAGGTTAGCTGTGTGGATGCAGTGTATTTCTGCCTGCAGATAGCATTATATAACTCCTTACTTTAACACTGCATAGTGAGGTTTAAATTTTTCAAAATAAATGCTGATTTAGTGCATGATTAGTAAAGCCTGCCATGTAAGATGTATACTGCCTTTTCGAGAATTTTGATTTAAAAGTCTGAACTGACTTAATACTGATTTTTTGCTTAAATGTAATGGTGTTAGATGTTGCACAGCTGGCAAC
>VZTZ01009372.1:0-13451 GCA_013400955.1 Drymodes brunneopygia
AAATAAAATAAAATAAAATATTAAAAAAATAAGGAATGCCCAAACAAACCCAAACCTTTAGCCTTAACTAAGAGCATGACACTTTTCAGAATGGACTTCAAAGTGCTACATGAGCAAACCATATTATTTTTAAAATAAACCCCTGTGAAGAAGACAAATGCTAATATCCATTTTCTCTCATGCCTAATTTTCGACACTCAGAACATATCCTATGAATGTAGCAGCAATTAGCTGAGGAAGGAATTAGCATAGTTTTCATTTATTTTCTTTAGAGATGGAAACAAGAATTGCCAGCAATGCTTTGCATTCACTAAATGGCAGATTTTTACTCTGTAAAAAATATGGAAGAACTCTCTTTCAGAAAACAGTAATTTTAAACTTGCTTCAAGGAAAAAAACAGTATGAAGTGAAGAGACTGATCAAAAATATTTCATATAAGACTGCTCATGAAGTGACCAATTTTAACCCAAGAATGTGCTAGGGCACAGTGTGTGACTGAATTTTGTGTTCTGGTGCTACATTGGAAAATAAAGCAGCACAGACTGGAAAAGAAGAATGAAGAACAAAATAGAATAAACCAAACTGTTTCAAAGAAACACAAAATTGAAATTGATCCTCCTCTCTAGAAATTTCATGAAATGCAAATTTTAGCTCTGACTAAAATATCTTGTCAGGAGCGTGTACTTCAGGGATATTTCAGTATGTGAGAATATAGGGCTAGGCTTTCAAATTGGAAGATAAGATAAAAAAATTATTTTGAAACATCTTATTTCTCAGTTGTGGACTGACTTAAGGCTGTGTTTAATTTGCTCTTGGTGAAGCCACATTCACTATCTCTGAAAACTTCCCTGTCTTCCATGTGCTTTGACATAACTTCAGGAGCATATGTTCCATATCTTATCAGGCATTGATGTGAGGCTGCCTGGTTGATAGTTCCTAGCAACCTCCTTATTACTCTTTTTAAAAAATGGGTGCGATGTTTCCATTTTTTCAGTCACCAAGGACTTCATCTGACTGCCATGACTTTTCAAATATGGTGGTGAGTGGCTTGGCAACTGCATCAGCCAATTCCCTCAGGTCTACAGGATGCATCTCACCAGGCCCCACAGATATATCACTGTTCAGGGTCCTCAGGAGGTCATGAATCTGATGTTCTTTTATGATGGGAAGGACTTGATGTTCAGGGATGTGTGAAGACTGAAAACTGAAACAAAAAGCAGCATGACCACTGCAACCCAGGCTGACAAGAACCTTGACCTCTGTAGTTGGTTTATGTGTGTTGGGAAGCAACAGATCTAGTAAGGGTTTGCCTCTGATTGGGCTTCCACTTGCTCTATGAACCTATCTTCAATGCACTCCAAGGGTTTTCAGGGCTGTTTACAGCTTGCTCTTCTATTGTGTCAGCAGAGAAGTGCCCAGAATGAGCACAGCCTGTGAGCATGATGCTTCCTGTCATTGAACTTCACTGACAGTCTCCCCTTGATTAGGATAAACATAAACCACAAGGTTTCATTTATTGGCTTGGCCTCTAATTTTTATCCATAAGCTCTCAATCTGTTCAACACTGCTTTCCAAAAACAGCTTGGTGGAATAAATCAATGTTTTTTACACATGTGACAACTCTTGTCCCCTGCCCCTTCTTTGAGTCCCTGTGCTTTGATCTGCTTATAAGCCAGGAGTTGCACTGTTCCAATTGTGTGTTTCATCCCACAAAGGTAACCTGATAGCAGTTAGATAATATCTTTCTCACTTCACAGAGGTTTTCCACTGGGGCAAAATCTTTCTCCTTGGATGAAAGTTGTTCATTAATAGCCTAACTGTAATATGAACACCCCTCCATGCCAAAGGCACCAGTCTCCAAGGTACAACCTCCCCTCAGTGGGCAGTAATTCTGGAAACACTGGAGTCCTTCGAGGGCACTAGGAGTTACTAGCAGAGGGTAACATACTCACATAAAGAGGAACACTCCCTGATGGGTCATAAACTGGTAAGACCTGCTGAGGGGTCTCCCTTATGCTGTTGTATTTCCCTGACTAAGCCAGTCAAAACACCTCCCAGTCCAGCAGGACTGCTCAGTGAAGGCCCCCATAACTGGAGGCTGACAGACTGGTCATGCACCGGTTTTGGCTTTGCTGAGTGCTGAGAGAAAATTAAATACTAAGGGCCAAGGAAATCTCTCAACATTAAGGGTCTAGGAAATTTCCCCTTTTCATGTGAGAAGGGTCTTACTTTGTCTGGTTATTCTTTAAAATTTTCAAGGTACCTTATTCATAATGTTCTAAAGTTTGCAAGTAAGGAACCTCCTGAGATTTTTGTTGTTTCTCTCAGGCACTATCCAGAGTAAATCAACTACCTTTCCCTAAACCTGCTGAATAGGCCAGGGCATTACACCTTGTACATGCTTTATGACTTGAGCAGTTGCCCTGTCCACAGCAAATAAAACAGCCTTCCCTGCAGGAGCCACTCGAGTCCTAGTGTTGACAGAAGTGCTCCAGCTGGGTTATACAATATTGCAGCTGTGTCTCATGCAGGAATGTGGGGTAGGCAGCAAGAGGGATTGCCCACCCTGTTTCTGCATCCACCAATCTGTGTATGAACAACTCCCCTGGGGCTTTCTCAGAGCTAAAAAAATCCTTATGTTTTAGTGGCAGTTAATGTCACTTAGAGATATTATTTTGAATCAAAATTTCTTCTTGTTAGAAAGGAATACTCTGAAATTTGTTCTGTAGCAAAATAAAATAATTATTTAAATACTTAAATTTCATACAGAAGCATGTTCCAGAAAATTTCAATGGGAAAATTCTGGGAGAAAACATTCTAGGGAGATCTCAGTCAGTGTACTAAAAAGACACTGAAAAATGCTAAATGTCCATCTCAACAGTACCATATCTCAGAGTCACAGAATGCTTAAATTTGAAAGGGGCAACCAAGACCATCTGGTCTGATGACCTTGCTCAAGAAGGGCCATCTACAGGCTGTTGCTGAGGACCATGTCCATGCACATTAATGTGCTACATCCTCTACATTCAGGAAAAAATATAAGAGAAATCCAAATATTCACAGTTTTTATCATTTAGTTAGTAAATGAATTTGTTTTCTCAAATATAAAAATTAATAATTTAATATTTGCATGCAAATAAAAATAACATTTATCTCAAAAAATACACAATTAAGTTGAATATTTAAAATGTTGAGTATTTCTATAAACAGAATTTATTATATAGTTGGTGTTTTATATTTTGTAAATGCTTTCTTATATTAAATATCATATTTAATTAATTCAGCTTCCCAGTGTTGTTCAGCTTCCCAGTGTTGTTCATCATGATTTGTCTGGAAGTTTTTTTTGAATTTAGACTTTTTTATATAGCTATCTTTTTCACATTTCAATCTATAATTTCTTCTGTCTGTTCCACTTGATGACTACTTAAGTAATGTTGTACAGTTATCAAAAGAGAACTCAAGTTAAGCTTATCCTGCATGCAGGACACAATGACTTAAATCCTTGTTTAATTACTTAGCGTATCATTATTACATTAATAAATCAGCTATTTTTGATTTAGTGTTTAGCTAGACAAAATTAATTGCCCGGAAATAGCTTTAGAATTCTATACTTTGCTTTAGTCTTTGAAACAATCAAATCAGCGCCTCTACCCAATTTGTGATGCTGAACCAAAACTGGACTTGAGTCCTTGCGAGCATATGAATCTCATAAAACACATAGAAAACGCAATTATACTGTAAATTATGCTGTAAAGAAGAGTTCCTCTTAAGAATTGCGTATAAAGCTAATTTGAAGTTTCCTCAACTTCAGCCATTAAGCAAAATCTTAGTAATTTGACTTTTTCACTGGTAACTAATTCTCTCAAAAAGTGTTTACAACATTTGAAAACCATATTAATGACCAAAATTCTCTTCCCTGTTAATTTTTTATATATGATGAGGTACAGTTATTTTTCAACCACTAGGGAGACATGACTTTTTTTCTCTGTCCAGTTAAAAATTAAAGAAAGTCATGGTAAGGAAGGGCATGGGAAGTTGAACCATGTGTGGTGGATGAATCTGTCAAACTATATTTGTTTAAATGTTTCCTCAAAATGGCCATGACAAACTCTGGTTAAATGATATGATTTCAAATTGCCACATAAAATATGTAAACCTCAATTTCCTAGGAAAAAGGCAGACTTTAAGATATATTACATTTATCTCCTGGCCCGCTAATCAGGGTATGCTTGCACTTCATGGTGCAAAACAAGGAGTTTGAATTTCTGCAGCACACTGCCCAGGCTCATTAGCTCTAACAGCAGGGCTAATTAACTCAGATGCAGAACCACACAGCTATAGTTGTTCTGCTTTTGGATTTAGCATTGACCTTAGTATTTGCATGGTACCAATTTATTCCTTTAAAATGCCTGTGAAAGCTTCATATAAATGTAAGTGAATTAATGAGGAAAGAAAAGACTCTGCAACTGCAAAAATGACACTTTTTCATTCAGTAAGTAAAAACTACATCTGTTGTTATTTAGTGTGTTAATAGAGTATTATATAGTACAGTACATTCATATTAGAGATCTGATTTTATCTGTAAGGCTTGAATCACAAAAGGTTGTGCATCAGTTGTTATTGTTTACTATTTCGTGAGGTACATTACTTTTCAAAGGATTTCATTAGTACTTTATTAAAGATGAAAATACCCATTAATTTATCTGTCAAAATAAGGGTGGAAGGAGAATATATGTTTCTGTTTCATCTAAGAAAGCAGTCTTTTCTCTTTAGCTGGTATGTGTATAAATATTCACACATATACAAAACCTCTGGAGTGTTCAAGACCAGGTTGGATGGGGATTTGAACAATCTGGTCCAGCAGAAGGTGAATCTGTCCGTGGTGGGGAAGTTGAAACTAGGTTATCACTCAAGTGCCTTCCAGCCCAAACCATTCTATGATTCTATGAAAATTCATGAGCCCATCTCCAAGAACAAACTTTAATGCAAACTGGTATTCATATTGTAAATTGTTTTTTGATCCAAGGCACTTTCAAGCAAAAAACTTATTCTAAATTGCTGATAGTCCACAGTATTTTGTTTATGTAATCTGTCATAACAGCCACAGAGCGCAATTGTAATTCATCACATAATGAAATAACAAAATGTCATCTGTTGTGAACTTTCAGAAACCTGTCGGTGATAAGATTCATCATCATTTCCAGTGCAATGTCTCAGTAGATGGGAGTACGTGTCATGCACATACCTGCAGGGCAGATATCCTTACATTTCTGCCAGCAGCATTTGCAGCTGAGTGCATACTCATGATTTTAGTGCTTCATGCTTAGCTCAAGGTTTACTGATGATCTCTTGCCTTCCCTTTCTCATCCTCTGCACCTTTCCTCTTTATCATTCCTTGGATTATTTAGTCTACTAGGCTGGAATTCTATCAATAGATCTGAAAATTCAGTTTTCATGTACTTATTACTATTTTGTACCATAGTCTACACTTCTAAATAATAAGTGTGATCATTCTATTTTCATAGTTTCATCTTAATGCCTACAAACATCTGAAGTTGTTCTGTGTTAGGGTTTGCAATGAATCCTTACTTATATTCAGGCCTAAATACTTGTGACCTTTCAGTGATTTTCTAGAATAGTGTAGAATAATTGTAAGGAAGTACACATTCAGAGTGTTATATGTAGAAAATACAAGGATCCATTTGATAACTGTGGAAATAAAGAAAAAACTAGTAATTCTGCAGAATGGCTAAAATGCATATGTCAGCAGAAAGAATTTCACCTGCCTAAAATTCCTTTCGCTAACCTGATTTACACTATCAGTGCTCCCTAATTTCTCTTTTTCTGCTCAGCAAATCTCTATCATTTAAGTTAACTACTTAAGAATTCATCCTCAAATGTATGAATTTAACCACTTTACCTATAAAATGCAGCCCATACAACTCTTCAGAAACTGTATTTCATATTAATAAAATCAGCAACATGAATGATTTAGGAAAAAGTACATTTTTCTTTTAGGTGTCTATTGAAAAATTACTATTTTACTCCCTCTCCCCCTCCATCCACCTTATTTCAAATCAATTTTCAGTAACTCAAGTGGAAAATTCCTGATCTGAGTATGTAGAGCAAATACTTTTTTCATTGTAGATAAATTTAAAAAGTTGGAATCCTTGAGCTGACATCAAGCAAAGGAAGTTCATTCCAGGAAAGTCAGAAGAAAATGAAAAACTCAACAACAAAAACAAACAAACAAAAAACCAAAACAAGCCCCAAAATTAACAACAAACAAACCACCAAAACTTAGGACAGAAGATATAAATCAGTACAATCCAGTTTTTACAGCAAACAGCCTATGTAGGTGATAAATAACTTGGCCTTACAGAAGTTAGCCATAGAACTTCCTTTAACTTTGACGGGGCAATTTTTTTTTCTATTTGTAAACTCTCTGTACAAAGAGTAAAAGCTTAATCCTTCCTATATTTCTGAAAGCAAAGCAAGTATGTCTGCCATTTGTTTTGTACCTGGGGAACTGCAGAATGATTAAGAGCATATCAACCTGCCACAGAACATAGAAGCAAATTAGCTCCTGGGTAGTAGCATGCCAGGGAATTAACTTGATCCCTGAAAACAGGAACCATATGCCTGTGCTGATACAGCTCTTGGGCTTCTTGTCATGAAGGGCCAGGCAGTTGTGATGCAGCAATGTGGATAATGGTTGTATGTTACTGCTTCTGTATTAGTTGAAGGATAGCTATCGTGTCAAAAAATGTTCTATTGATTTTGTTTTAAACCTGCTTCATGACAATTGAATGACAATTAAACTCACTACAGTTTGTGTTGGAATGTGATGGATTGACCTTGGCTGGCCACCAGGTTCTCATCAGACCCCTCTATCACTCCACTTCTTCAAAAGGACAGGGGGAGAAAATTCAATTAAAATAAAATGTGTTGAAATAAGGTCAAGGAGATCACTTAACAATATTGTCATGGGCAAAACATGTTTCACTTGGAGAAATTATTTTATTACAAATCAGTTGTAAAAGAGAAGCATGGTGAGAAATGAGAACAAAACTACAAGCATCTTCCCCTCACCCCTCCCTTCCTCCTATACTCAACTCAATCCTAACTTTTCCTAGTCCCAAGTCATACAGGGGGATGGGAAAATTGTAGTTGCAGTCAGTTCAAAGCTCTTCATCTCTGCCTTTCCTTTCTCCTCACGTTTTTCAGTGCTTTGGTGTAGGGTCCCACCCATGGGATGCAGGCTTTCATTAAATTCAACATGGGTCCTTGCCACTGGTTCTTCCAGAAAACCTGCACCTGTGTGTGCTTCTCTCCATGGTCCTTTTGAGTGCCTGCTCCTGCGTGGGCACTTTACAGGCTGCAGCCTCCTGCAGGGCAAGTCTGCCTGCTCCAACATGGTGCTCTCCATGGGTTGCAGGTTGATATTGATATCTGCTTCACTATGGACCTCTGGCTGCAGAGGCACAGCTGCCTCACCATTGTCTGCACCATGGCCTACAAGGGAACCTTAGAATTCAACACCTGAACTGCCTCCTCCCCCTCCTTGTCCACTGACCTTGGTGTCTTCAGGGCTGCTTCTCTCATGTTTTCATCCCTGTCTTACAGCTGCTGCATTGTATTTTTTATTCCTAAATATTTTATCACAGAGATGCTACTGATGTCATTGATTGGTTAGCTTTGGCCAATGGTGGGTCCACCTTGTAGCTGGCTGGTGCTGGCACTGGCTCTGTCTGAGATGTGGGCAGTTTCTGATGTCTTCTTATGGAAGTACTCTTACAGCCTCCCCCACTACCAAAAATCTTGCCACGTAGTTTCAATACCAGGAAAAAACCCAACAATTTCTTACTCAGTGTCTCCTTTATGTTAATGATTTTACAGTCTTCTAGAACACTTCTACCTGTTGACTTTTTTACAAGACAAAAGGTTCCTGACTATTTATTTTCTCTTTAGTCTCATTTCTCATTTGAAGATTATTTCCCATTTGAACATTGTTTCCACTATTTTCTGTGCTTTCCTAGTTCTGCTGCTTTCTGGTTTAGATGAAATTACCTCAACCAGATTTTGTATCGTAAATGTGAATTTGTATAGCAGGAAAGTGATAGTGATTTCTAATTTAGTCTCAATTCTCTGCTGCTTCCTATTAATTTGCATGGAATTTTAGGTATTGTTAAAGCTTGAATTGACCATTGAGAAAACGATTTGCTATTACTCTTTTCTGGCAAGTAGGAATGTATAATTGTCTGTTTAAGTCATAGACTTTATCTTAACAAATAATTTCAATATATGCATTCAACATTGTAAGATCTTTCTGTAACTCTTCACAGACAACTTTCATTTGGGTTATATTATTTATCAGCAAATTTTGTAACTTATAGAACTTTCCTACACTAGTTTTGAATACAATGATTTTAGCTGAGATGGAGTTCATTTCCTCACAACACCCCTCACAGTGCTTTGCATTGGTGTCTAGAAGGGTGTTGCTAACACAGCAGTGTTTTGGCTACTGCTGAGCAGGGCTGGCACAGCATCAGCCTTGTCTCTCACATTTCCCCCCATCAATAGGCTGGGGGTAGGCAAGGTCTTGGGGGAGGACACAGATAAGGACAGCTAACCCAAATTAACCAAAGGGATAACGCATACCTTTTTCAGATATAAAAGCTAAGAAAAGGAGGAGGAAAGGAGGGCATTTACTATTTACAACATTTGCTCTTCATAGCAATGGCTATACATTCTGGAGCCCTGCTTCCAAGAAAGTGGCCAGATACCACTTGCTGATAGGATGTACCTGTGAGATCTTTTCCTTTGCATGTCCAAAAGCAATCTTTTGCTTTTGCTTTAGTAAGCTGTCTCATCTCAATCTACAAGTTATTTTCTCTCCCCTGTTCAGCTGAGGAAAGGGGTGATAGAGTGGCCAAGGTCAACCCACCACACTACTGCAAGTTCCCGTAACTGCCATTCTTCTACTGTAATAATCTAGGTGATCAAATTCTTTACTACACCAAGCAATTGTACTGTTACTTTGCTCACTGCAGAGCTTTATAAATCAAGTGATGTAGTTCTCTTTAACTTTCACAGCTTCTTTGCCAATGATTGATGTCACACTTTGATTATTTTCTGTTCTTTTGGTATAGATATTAATAATAGGGGTGGGCTCCACAGGCTAACAATTTAGGATTTTTATTTCTCTGGAACACTTAAAGGATATTGCAGTTTATTACTGTTACATCTTTATTTCAAATTCTGTTATACTGACATTTTAGAATGAACCTATCCCTTGTCTTCTGTGAAGAGCAGATTTGTTGGGAAACTTCTGAACACAGTGTTATAGTGGATACTGAGGCACACACACAAATCTGATTTGGCTTTTCTGGTATGGATCAATACTCCTTGATATTCCATCTGCATCTTAATCATGTATTTGTCTTATATATATGGCAGGTTACTGAAAATATTCTTTTCTTTTTTTTTTTCTTTTAACTTTCATGGTTTCAGCAAGCTGATGGTCAGAATAATTTTCAGTTTTTTGATGGTGATGTAACACTTTTTCTACCAGGCTGTATATTCTTGTCTTTTCCTTGTTGATAACTGGATTCTCTTTCTTAAAGGATGCCTCTGCATCCAACAGTCTCCTTTTCCCCTCTGCTTAACTTATGCCAACCTTTCTACATGCTCCACTCAAAGACTTTATTGTTCTCTTTGGAGTTCAGTAAAACTTTTAATACACATGGGGATATTACTAATCAAACTTGGTAATTTAAAGATAATTCAAAGCTGGGTAAAAAAGTTGCTGAGAGGATATGTCTCATGATGAAAAGAGTGCCCATGATAGTTCCTCAAGAATTAGCCTTAAGACTTAACAGCATTGCATTTTTTTAACAACAACAAGAACAAAGGCAACCCAAGCTATCTTATAAAGAGAGTTGGAAGACTTTGTCTGTGTGTAAACTCATATCATGACAACAACGCTTCACTATTTGCATTACACTGCTCCTTATTTAGGCATTTAGTGTTCACTGAGCAGGGAATAGCTAAGTGGTTGACTATTTTCAAAGTTTAACTTATCACTCTTCTAAGGGGATAAGCTGTCTCGCAATAAAATAATCTTTCTGTGAGAAAGTAATCATGGAGATTAATCATATGGAAATGATCACAGAGAAAGTTTTTATAAAGTATCTATAATAATATAAATTCTTATCCCAGCTCACTGTACAGTAACTTTTCTGGGTAAACAAATGTCAAGATTATTGTTTATTTAGACTTGTGTTTTAGCTGAGGCTAAGGCACTGTTATAGTTTCAGGTATTAACGACTAGCCTATAGTATATTCAACCTAAGATAAACTGTTAGGTTCTTAAATTGGTCTGATATTACTGGGCTCAATGTTGCACCTCCATAGCAGCTGTAACCCACTGGAGTTCTACCACTGGGGCACAAAGCTGTGCTTCAACACAGTGATACAGAGAGCCTAAAAATATCTGTATTCTGAATTGCTTCCTGAGTAGCTTCTCTCTGACTTTTGATAATCACTTTTCTGTGATGGCTAAGGAGAAGCAGAACTTCATCTCCTCCTCTATTGTCATGGAGCATACAAGTCTCATACACAAACATGAACTCTCTGTCTAAAGTCCAACTCATACCAAAGCATTGACTTTTGTCTAAGAGGTTTGATTAAAGGGCAGTCGATAAACTATGGAAAGCCTCCCTTACTTCACAAATCATACAAAATTTCCCAGTCACTGCAGAAGAATCATACCAACATCAGCGACCTGTTACCCACTGCAGCTCATTTTTGGTTTGTATAAGGATAAGGCCTACAAATTATTTCTGCCACAGTCATCTTTGGTTCCCAAGCTATAAAAACATAATGCAAATACTTACCATTACAGAGATGAAGCTATTGATCATTCTGAGTCTTCCACATGCTACAAAGTTAGTGGCCATTTAGATGTTTACATGGAAAAGTGAAAGATGGAATGTGCTGCATCACACACATTGCATTTTGTGTAAAACAATGTACAGAGCTAAACCTGATTTAATGCATGCAATCACTGTTATACTGTTACACTGTTTGCACTTTAGATGGCTGCATATATGCAACTAGATAGATACTTTCACAGAAACTTTGAGCCTTGTAATATCAAGGCAGTCCTTGAGGCTTCTGTATCATGGTAAAGTAAGCAGGTGTATCCTCTTACAAAAAAAAATCCAGGGATTTACATTTCTATAAATCAATTATACGTGAGAACTTTCATATTAATTTTTATGAATGTGATAGTAATGAGGTCAGAACACAACCATCTACCTGTGTCGTCCATATTAATTGTAAAACACATGAAAACAGAAAAATCTGTTTCAGAAACAGATGTTTCCAACTATACAAAGCACTGTGTAAGTTCTTTTGCAGCAATTAAGGTCTCATGTTAAGTACTGGAAAAAGAATTTAAATTATAGGAAATGTGCTTTTATGCCTGTTTTGGCTGATTTAAATGAAATATTTTTAGCTTCATGGAATTTCAGATGTACAAAGCTTTGATGCTGAAGACCAACTATGCAGAGGAAAAACTAAAGCTCTTTGTAAACTCTTTATATCAGTTAGGTCATCTGTTTATTTCTTCTGTTCAAACATCTGGGTTTGTAGAACAGCTGGTCAGTATTGCAAATGGAAGTTCAACAGTAAAACAACAGCCCTTCCAAGTTAGCAGCATTAGAGGAAGGAATGCATCAGGGTGATCCACACCATCAAACTGATTTATTAGTACAGATGGTAAAAAGGACTAGCCAAAGCCCTGAATTCAACTTTACTGTTTATTTATGTCACTGCTAGACCCTCAGCTATTTCAGGAAACCAACTAAAGAATTTCTGCCAAAATTCTTTAATAACTTCTCTGAAGATAAACTTTAAGGACACTCATAAAAATAGTGAGCAAAAATCCAAAGTAATACAAAAAATGAACATACCATTATAAAGTGTCCCAAGAAATGTGCCTTCTATTTTTTTTTTCTTTTTTACTATTGATATTGTCTAAGGGTTTTTTCATTATATCAAGTATCTACAACTAAATATTTGGGATCCTGCAATAAAAATGTTAAAGCCTTTCACCATATTCCCAGGATGTTCTTCTCTTCCTGTACATACAGAAATAGCCCTAATGACTTCAATAGGAGTACACTCAAATATTTTCAGCATAATCATGGCCCTTAGAATCATTTTATAGCCAGTTGCCACAAATCTCTTAAAAAAATACAAAGATCAAGAACTATGTCCATGTATTGAAAAAGGCTACAATTACCAAAAGTATGAACTATTTGGTTTTTAGCCCAACAATAGTTTATTCAGGAATTTTGAAATTATACAAAGCACTTTACAACACTTTTCAGTTTTATGCAGTTTAATAAGTTTCTTTATTCTTTGTACATATAGCAATTTATCTTAATGATATCCTCATTTTACTTAAGTAAGAGCAAAGACTAATTTAACTTAGTTGCTTAATATGATTTCTGATTTATTGTTAAAGGATGTATATTTAAACATCCTTTCCTTTTCCATTTTAAATTTCAGTGACTGATAAATTTTGATGCCATGACCTTCATTCATCCACAAAAAGTTTTTTTCATATCATAAGATTTTTTCAATAAGGCATAAAACAAGGCTTCGGCAAGGCTTCTGAACATGTATATACCTTTAATAAGTCTATAACTTACAGGTAGTTCCCGTGAGTCCCCTTGATCTTCTCCTACATACCTGTTTGAGTACTTGATAAATCAGAACCGAGTTAAATCTTAGACTTCTGAACAGATATGGCAAAATCAAATGAAGATATTTAGTAATTTCTTCTTGCAGAAAGTTAATTGTCAAAATGGGGGACAGAAAGAATGTTTTACTTTTCAAAAATAGGACTAATATTTTTACAAAACTTATTGATTATAAAGAAATCCTGTCATTTTTTATCATGAAAATAATGCCATATATTCTTTGAGATCTCTAGGGTGGTTGAGCAAACCTGCCCATGTCTGAAAATCTCTGGTATTAAACGATAAGGTATCTGTTGCCTGAACAATAAGCAACAGGAAGAATCACAGAACTACAGAATTGTTAGGGTTGGAAGGGATCTCTAGAGATCATCCAGTCCAACTCCTCCCACCAAGGCAGGGTCACCTGGAGCAGGTTACACAGGAACATGTCCAGATGGGTTTTGAATTTCTCCAGAGAGGGAGAATCCACAACCTCCCCAGGCAGCTGTTCCAGTGCTCTGCCACCCTCAGTGTAAAGAAATTTTTCCTCTCATTGAGGTGCAAATTTTTGTGTTTTAGTTTATGGTCACTGCTCCTTGTCCTGTCACTGGGCACCACTGAAAAGAATCTGGCACCATCCCCCTGACACCCACCTTTCAGATATTTCTATGGATTGATGAGATCCCCTCTCAGTCTTCT